>CASBRS010000027.1:0-67000 GCA_949128115.1 Anaspis maculata | reverse complement strand
GCGAGGAGAATTCGTTATTTCGAGCTTTCACCAACTAATTTGTATGTTTTACGAGAACCTCCCGAACAAACTGAAAGTTGATAATTGTAATCCTATACCTACATAGGTACCTACTTGAGTGTAAGTACTATTGGGCGAGTACTGGTGTGGTATTTTTGAAGAGGTGGGTGGGAACATGCGACAACCACGTTTCTATTTACCTACCTGTACAGTTCTTGCAATAATTATTCCAATCAGCAGCGGTAACGGTCAGTTTATTGGTAAACCAACACTTGAACACTTCAAAAAATTCCTATATTTTCAAACTCTATACTAGGCTAGGAAAAAAAATGTTTTTTTAAAAAGTTGCGAAAGGAAGAAATAGAAAAAATAAAAAATGAACGAAGAAAAAGCCGGTTCATTTGTTGAATTTCCTTACGAAATCGTGGATGTCGATCGAAAAACTAACGAAGAGCTGCTAAACGATTTCACGGGTGAGTGTATACCTACCTACATTATTTGTGATTTTTTTCAAATTTTGAAATGGAAAACTTATCATTATATTCGAGGTTGATTTGAATACTTAGGTGCTTAACATTTCCTACTTATTGTAACACAGAATTATTTGAATATGTATTAGACCAGGCGCCAGGGAAAACAATAAGGAAATAATTGTTTCCTGGCTGGAAACTAGCTTAAAACGATCTGTGTAGCTTAGGTTTTGACATACTAGTTTCCCCCCTTTCGGAAATGTCGGCGTCATGTCGCCATCATCAACAAGAAGTGCACCAGCGTGGTTTTTGCCGAATATCTTAATTTTGGGTCATCTGACAGCAAAAGATGTAAGGAGTCATTTTGAAGCCTATGAAATTCCCTACAGTTTGGTTTTTCAATCAATTTTCTGCGACCTATGGTCTTCAAGATAGAGCTTCTGGAAGCGGGAGTCATTGTCGTGAAAGCTCCATGGCCACTTGACTAGAAAAACTAAAATGTCGATGTGACAAGAAAAATTTCAAAATGATATTACTCGAGAATACTTCATGCTATAGTTGCGATGATGGTCTTAAACTCTTCCTCTTGAACCGTAGATTATGAATATTGAAAAGTCAAAAACGTCACATTGTACATATACAGGGTGTACCTACTACGGGAGTCAAACCATCAGAACAGAGAAATTTGACATATTTCTTCGATTTAGCCTATGCGAAACTCTAAGCACTTATCACGAGTCCGATATCAATATGCATTGCTCTGTAAGCTTCACTTGATACACTTAAGAAGTGGTCACCTCACAGCCTTCCTGTAAAATGTTTTGGAGGCCCTCTGAAATCATAAAAATTTACAGTAGCAAAAAATGTATGTAACAGTATAATATATACCAAGGAACCAAAGTGAATTTTTGATCCCTTGGTGAAGTTTGTTGCTCGAGGGCCCTTTGGGTCCAAATCCCCCAATTTAAAAATTCACTTTGGTCCCTTGGTATATAATATACTGTTATATACATTCCTTGGTACTGTACATTTTTAATATTTTGATGATTTCAGAGGGCCTTCAAAACATTTTACAGTGAAGCTGTGAGCTGATCACTTCTTTAGTGTATTGAGTGAAGCTTATAGAGCAAATCCATATTGATATTGGACTCGTGTTAGGTGCTTAGAGTGTCGCATATAGGCTAAATCGAAGAAATATGTAAAATTTCTCTGATATGATTTGATTCCCTCAGTACACCCTGTATATGTACAATGTGACGTTTTTGACTTTTCTATATTCGTAATCAACGGTTCAAGAGAAAGAGTTTAAGACCATCACCGCAACTATAGCATGAAGGATTCTCGAGAAATTTCATTTTGAAATTTTTTGTCACATCGACATTTTAGTTTTTCGAGTCAAGTGGCCATGGAGTTTTTACGACAATGCCTCTCGTTTCCAGAAGCTCTATCTCAAAAACCATAGGTCGCAGAAAGGTCATTTAAAAACTATTCTGTAGGGAATTTCATTGCTTTCAAAATGACTCCTTACATCTTTTGCTGTCAGATGGCCGAGAATCAAGATATCCGGCAAAAACCACGCTGGTGCACTTCTTGTTGATGATGGCGACATGACGCCGACATTTCCGAAAGGGGGGAAATTAGTATGTCAAAACCTAAGCCACACAGATCGTTTTAAACTAGTTTCCAGCCAGGAAACAATTATTTCTTTATTGAGCTAATTTTTGCTCCCTGGCGCCTGGGCTATATTGTGTAATGGATATTATTGTCATTTTTTGTTTGAACCACATAATATAATTTTTGTTCAGTGAACATTTTTGTTTAAAACAACACAATTTTAATTGCAACAGGTGAAAGAACCGGATTTGTACAAGTAGGCCCGAAAAAATGGTTCTTTCCCAGTGGATACAAGAAAAACGCTGAGAAATACTACAACTTCCGAGCTAGATCCGACGACGTGTGGATTATCACTTTTCCCAGATCTGGTACGATTTTTTAATTATTAGTACTCATTCATCAGGTGTATTCACCTAAAATTCAAAAAAGTCAAGAAAAATTAACTCATTAATTCAAAATATTTTTGTTTCATTTTGTTCACTTGATAACCCTTTCGGAAATTTCAGATAAAATCATATGAAAAAAATTATATAGAATTATATATGTTTTCTATATGTTCTGTATTCGGTTTTTGAAACAGTAGTTTGCAGATAGAAAACATATAGAATTTTATCTGCAAGAACTTATAGGATTAGGCAAAACAGCTTATAGGGTACATATAGAAGCATATAAGATACCGCATTTGGCATATAAAAACATATAAAATTGTATACGTGTTTCGAACGGGATACGTTAAATAACATATAAAATCATATAGATTCATATAAAATTCAGCCAATCGCGATGGGCGACGTGCTAAAAGTGATGATCCTGCGCGTTCCCGTCATATTTTCAATAAATTATGACATTTACTAAACATTTTGAAGACCATTGTAGATAAAATCTTGTAATAAGATACACGCGTCAAAAGTGTCTTATCAATAATATGACACTTTCAACTCTTGTATCGTAAATAGCTATTATATACTTACTTATTCTTTTTTTGCGTCGATTATTGAAAATGTAACATGCAGGAGAATATACACTAACCTGTGGAATGTGGAATCGTGGAGTTCTTATTCGGTCTTCCAGAGGGTCTTTCTTCATAGAAAACTACACCAGCATCGAGCAGAAACTACCGAGCGTTCATTAATTAAATGGGTCAAGGGTGCCTGTGACTTTGGAAACATCTGTCGGAACTAGCATCGTTCATTTGATGTCTGTAATTTTTTGGTTATCGTAATTTGTCAAACCAGTCGCAGTTTTCGTTTTCGGAACATTTTAAATGTGGTTTTCACGGCAGGGCACAAAACCTACATGATCGAGGAATATTCTCAAACTTGAAGTATTCTCGTGCACTTATGGCAGATCAGATATCAATAAAATGGGACGTAACTTGTCAAAGTTTGACAAATTTACTACAAAAGGATTACGCTAGTTTCGACAGACGTTTTTGAATTCACAGGCACCCTTGACCCATTTAATTTATGAACTCTCGGTACATTAACAGTAAACTAAACAAGCAAACGAAGCAAACAGACAGCTAGACGCAGAAATGGCTGGATCGGAGTCACTGGCACTGCTCACTGCATTATCGGCAGTTCCCGAGAAATTCAAAATCTTCAAAAGCTATCAGTATTTCATGATAGAAACGCAGAAGACAAATTCTATCAGCATTTGCTAGTAAATGATCTATAAGGTTTTCATAATAGGGATTTTTCATATAAAAACTTATAGAAATTCAATGATGAATTCCAGATACATTCTAAGTATTATGTTTTCATATAAAAACATATAAAGCTTACTATATGTGATTACCTCATAGCTTATATGATATCATATAGGATCCACTACTTCCATATAGAAAATTATAAAAAAACATAGAATTTTTATCTGAAATTTCCGTCAGGGAAAGCTTTATTCTCAGTAGGTAGAAACTATCTAAAGGATTTCTCCTTCAAAAATGGGGATAAAAACTCAATTTTTTTATACGGTGTACTGAGTGTCTTACAAAATTGAGTACAGAGCGTTTTTTCAAAAATTGAAAAAAAATTTGTCTTCTTTGTTGACAACTTTTTTTCAAAAAACGGCTCTGTACTCAATTTTCTACGTCTCTCAGAATTATAGAACAGTTGATAATTTTTTTGTTTGCCAAAAAATTACCCAGTAATGACCTTTATTTTTGAGAGAGAAATATTGATACCCTGCGTATAAAGCCTTTACTATTACCACAAAAAAATCTGAATTTAAATTTTTCAAGGTACAACATGGACTCAAGAAATGGCTTGGTTGATAGCCAACGATCTGGATTTCAAGACGGCATCTGAAGTGCCTTTGGACAAGCGCTGTCCATTTTTGGAGTAAGCCTTGATAAGCTCCACATTTTCATCACATTCACTTCAAAACTTTTCAGATTCAGCTCTTTCGTCCATCCGGAAGTCCAGCGAGAATTTCTGGAAGAAAACAGCCATTCCAGGCAGAGCTGTGAGCTGATCAACGAGATCTGCGCGCCCGCCTGGAAGTCGCTGGCGGAAAAACCGGAAGGATGCAGGCGGTTCATCAAAACGCACCTGCCTTTCGATTTGCTGCCGCCAAATTTGCTGGAAGTCGGCTGTAAGGTGAGAATGGGTGCGAATTAAGGGGGCGAGGGCAGCTATGCAACCAGTAATACACGTACGCTGGTGGCTTATTGGCTGCATAGCATAGCGGTTGGCTACACTGGCAATGTATTACTGGCTGCAGAATTTGTTTTGAAACTCGAACGCACGGGTCTGAATATGCAGCCAGGAATACAAACACGCATTTACCAGACGCTGATGTATAACTGGTTGCATAATTTAGACAAAAAAAATAGCTGAAAACGTCCTGAAAAGTGAAGACAATTAAATTTATACGTTCCAGGTGATATACGTGGCGAGGAACCCAAAGGACGCTGCCGTGTCTTTCTACCATTTGAACCATCTGTTCAGAACTCAGGGCTACTTGCGCGGTTTCGAAAAATACTGGGATTACTTTGAACGAAATTTGCGTGAGTTTCAATAAATAATAATAAGTATCGTGTAATCAAACGAATTCTTAATTTGGGCAGACTGTGCCGTGTAAAACATGTGCGGTTGACCAATAAGTAAAATTGATCGTCCAATTACAATGTTCAGCCGAGTTCAGTAAAGGTTTTATACTCGGTTTTATAGTTCCGCGGCGTACGTTCCTTCTGCCACAGCCTGCCCAAATAAGAATATTATATCTGATCAATTCAAGAGTTTGATACCTCTACGTTATTCTCAACTAATCTTGATCATTTCTCATGGAAATTAGAGCCGTGGACTCCGTACTGGTCGCATATCCAGGAAGGTTGGAACAGAAGACAGAAACCAAATCTTCTATTCATGTTTTATGAGGACATGAACAAGGTAATGACCATATTATCTTACCGATTCGGTTCCTGGACATTAAATCAGTGGCGTATCTAGGGTAAATTGCGCCTAGGGCAAAACATGAAAATTGCGCCCCTGAATTAGAAACCCTGGGAAATGCGCCTCAGGCAGTTTTTCAAAATTCAGGTGGGCCAACGACAAATAGGGCCCCCACGTGTGATCTGTTCCCATGCAAAGTTGCTAGGCAACCAGGGCTGTCACTAGGCTATCACCTAGGCAACATCACCTGATGAACTGTTCCCTGGTTCCGAAAATAGCGTCCCTGTTATAGGTTATACCTAGATCAGATGAAAAAGTTGAAAGTTGATCATCTGTTTGAATGTATTGGTTTTGGTTTTCCCTCTTTCTCTATTCCCATTTCGCTTGTAAATTATTGCTCACACGAATTGCGCCCAATAGTTCAAATATCTACATTATCCAGGGTGTCTCAAAACTCGCGCTCCAGAGAACACTGACATGGTGCCGACGACAATAGGTTCCCAGGAAACGAAAGAAAAAATGTATTACTGCTTGCATAAAGGAGTCATGAGTTTTTTGAATCCACCAATCCCGGAGGATCAATTTGAGGTAAATTTGCAAAATTTAACCCAGTTGCTAAGTTTTGAAAGTAATACCAACTGCCTGTCATTTTGTAATAAATGTTTGGCTCACTGTAACTGTGACACTGTCAGATTTAGATACTTTAACCTGGCAACTTGGAATTGAGGTAACATACCTCAAATGTACAGGTCTGTGATTGGTTAACTTAACTTTGTCTTTTCTCGAATACCATTTGAGGTAGATTTTTTTCTCGGTATTACACATCTGACTGCTATCTAGTTTTGCTTCATTTTCTCTGGGGCGTGAGTTTTGAGACATCTTGTATATAATTATATAAAGTTCAAAGAACTTGGTCTTTGATTCGTTTTTCCAATTGTCTTCTTAATTTTTTCACATTTCTATCTTTTCCTCTCATTTGCGCCCTGAGGATTAAAGTGCGCCCATGGCACGTGCCCCACTTGCCCCCCCGTAGATACGCCTCTGCATTAAATCAAATGTTGTTGTGGAATCGACGAGCATGATTCAGTGGGAATATTCCGAGAATAAAATCCAGTACCAAACTGAAAACCTAGAATGAAAGCGACGAAACAAAATCGAGAGTAAAATCTAGAAAATTACTTGAATCGGAAATGAAAAATTTAGGACAAAATCAAACAAAAATCGATAATAAAGTCAAGAATAAACTCGAGAATGAATATTGCGAATGAAGTTATTGCTATTGAAATCGAAAATAGAATCATCATTGAGAATAAGATCAAGGATAAAATTGAAATTAAAACCTAAAATAAAATCCGGAATAAAATCGAGAACGTAAAATAATAACTTAAATAATAATAATTATGATAAATTGATGAAATAAATGAAAATAACTTGAGAATGAAGTGAGAAAATAAGAATATTGAATATAATAATATTTAATAACATAAAAAAATATCGAGAACTAAATTCTGGCCAAAGATCGGTGATGAAATCCATCGAGCAAAATCTAGAATCAAAGCGAAAATAAAGTCGATAATGAGATAAACAATAAAATCAAGTGAACAACAATTGTCATCTGTAATAAAAATGCCAGTGAAGACGACTAAACATTTTTTTTTAGAATATACCATAGGTACACCTTCACATGGAGGAAACTACTCGATCTAATAAAATAAAAACATAATAATAAAATCGGAAATATAAACGAGGAGGGAGGAGGAATACTGAACAAAATCAAAAGTACAGAAGGATCAACAAAAAACCCATTCAGGGTTGCTTTGGCTTGGCAACAATGTCAATCGATTGGAACGACTGGATTGGCTGGATGATAAATTTTTTCGTCATCAAAGTCTACGGCAAATGGTTTTTTGTTGGTCTACGAACTGAGCGATAGAATTGAAATTCTAGAAAACGAAAAAAGACGAAATAATGTAGTGATGCAAGGTTTGAATGTGGAATCTTATAACCAAGAAGAGTTAAAAGATGCTGTAACAAGAGTAATTGCTGAAAACCTACATATCAAAACTCAGATCAAATCCGCTAGAAACTTGGGGAAGAAAGTTTGTTTGATGGAATTGGAAAATTCAGAGGAGAAAAGCAAGTAGGTAATGGAAAACAAAAAGAAACTGAGGAATTTCAAAGATGAAAAAATGTATATAAACAATGATTTATCTAAGAAAGATATAGACATCGAGACAAAAATAAGGAAAAAGGCGAAGGAGGACACAACAAAAGGAAAGCAAGTGATAATAGATTTTCGCAGAATTTGCGTGGGAGGTGAGGAATGGACATGGAAGTTGGAAATGGGAGAACTGCAGAATGCTGGAAAAAGAGCAACACAAGGAGGACGCACAAAAAACTACATAGCCCTTCCAAGAAAATGCATAAGGCGACGAACTTGGCAATCAATAGGTACATGGTAAAGGATTTAGGGGATGTGAATATTGACTGGGCGGATGCAAGAAAGAGGGGAAAACCAGAGGAAAGACTTGATGTGAGTACGTGGAATTTGAGAGGAGTTTATGAGGAGGAAACGCTGATAAGTCTGACGGAGGAACAAAATAAATATAAAATATGGACATAACAGCAGTACAAGAGAGACACACTTGAAAGAAAGCGGAATTTCAAAAATCAAGGATTACACATTTTTTAGAAGCGGGAGCGACAACAGAAGATTGTGAGTTGGTTTCATGATCAAGAATAGCATACAAGGTACAGTTAAAGACGAGGTTAAAGACTTCCAGGCACGATCGGATCGTTTGTGCAGTATACGAATTGAAGGAAAATATAAAAACAGTTTCAGTGATTGATATACATGCACCCACAGAAAAAAAAAGATGAAGACACTAAACATAAATACTACGAAGAATTGGAATTGTCATTAGATGATATACCAAGAAAGGATGTTCTGATGATAATGGGAGATGCTAAAGCAAAAGTAGACAGAGAAGAAGTAGGTATATGATATGATAACAGGAGATAAGAGCAAACATGCAGTAAGCAATGCAATGCAATGACAATGGATTGAGGCGAGGATTGAGGTTGATATCTCTAGCAATAGAGAGAGAGATATGAAGATAATGAGCACCCATTGAACTTGGTCAATACCGGGTAGAAATGAAACCAATCAGATAGAAAAAATATAAATATGCAAAATTGATGACAAATGTAAGAACATACCGCGGTGCAGATGTTGACTTCCTCCCACTATTTAGTGGGAGGAAGACTGGAGTGCTCATAAATAAAAACACGAAAAGATGGAAGAAGTACAGACTTGAGATACAATGTGGAGGAACTGAAGAACAAAGAAAAGACGCAAGCGTATACGGACATAATAAGCAAAATTTATAACGACATGGCTCTGAATGATGAAGTAGGAGTTGAAGAAAGATGGAAGAAACTAGAAAGAGCAATGTTAGTAGCAACAGAAGAAAATTTGAAAAAGAAAAAACCGCAAAGAAGAACAAAATGGTTCAACGAAGAGTGTAAAATGGAAATGGAGAAAAAAAGCATGCTTAGACAAAAGATGCTACAAACAGGGACAGAAAGAGACAAAATAATGTATAATGAACAAAGGTAGAAAGTAAAACAGATGTGCAGAACCAGAAAAAGAGATTACATGGAAAAGGAATTGAAAGATATGGAAACAAAGTACGAGAAGAGTAAGGAGCGGCTACCGACAAGAAACATCATACATCGGGGGCAAAGATGGAAACCTTGTAGGCGGGGAAAACGAGAAAGCGCAAAGATGGAAGCAATATTTTGAGGAATTACTGGAAAGTGAGGAGCCAGAAGAAGGGAAGACCGTGGTTAGGGAAGAGGTGTTGCATGGCGAAGACCTTGATGAGCCAAGCATTGAAGAAATACAGAAGATTGTGTATTCAATGAAGAACAACAAGAGCCCGGAAGAGAACGTTATTGTTGCAGAAAACTTGAGGTACGGGGGAGAAATTGTGAAAGAGAAGATGAAAGAGCTGATCGCGGAGAAATATGGAAATCAGAAACAATGCCTGAGTCATGGAACCGAGAAACTATTTTGACAATTTATAAAAAAGGAAATGCAACAGAATGCAATAATTACCGAGGAATTGCTTTGCTGGATATAACCTACAAGATACTCGCAACACTAATAAAACAAAAACTGAATAAACATGCAGAGACGTTACTGGGAGAGTATCAGGGAGGTTTCCGAAAAAATAGATCAACAACGGACCAAATTTTCATGCTAAAGCAAATGATGATAGCTTCCTACGAATATGAGATAACGACGTTCATGTTGTCCATTGACTTCAAGGCAGCATACGACACAGTGAAGAGAAAAAAATTGTTTGAGGTGCTTGAAGAATTTGGAATATCAAGTAAATTGATCAGATTGGTGAAGATTACCATACCATGAGAAATACTGCCTGTGCGATCAAGGTAGGCAGCGGAAGATCTGAGGAGTTTGAAGTGAGACGAGGGTTACGACAGGGCGATACGCTATCTACGATGATGTTTAACATCGTCTTGGAGAAGATAATGAGAGATAGTGAGGTAAACAGGACAGGAACGTTATTTAACAAAATTCACCAATGCCTAGCATACGCGGATGATGTTGTGTTAGTAGCCCGATGAATGAGAGAACTGAGAGAAATAGTTGAGAGATTTATAATGGCGGCTAGAAGGATGGGATTCAGAATTAATAAGCGCGAAAGTAAATTCATGACAATCAAACAGAAAAATGACAACACAAGAGGAGTACTAGAAGTCGAAATCGATGGAGATGAGGAGCTGATGATTTTCGATGAGGTCGAGAGTGTCACGTATCTTGGAGTGCTGGTTAACAACAGATGTGCGGGAAGTTTCCACAGAATTATAACATCAAAAGATATATCACGACAGACCAAAATCCGACTGTACAGAACGGTATAATGAGACCAACGATGACTTACGGCTGCGAGACTTGGGTGATGAAGAAAACGACACAACTGAGACTTGAAACATGGGAAAGATAAATGTTGAGGAGAATGTTTGGAGGAAATAAGTCGGAGGAGGGCGTATGGGAGAGGAGAACGAATGCTGGGTACAAATTTGAGTACGCTATACGATGAACCACTAATAAATGATTTTGTTGGATCGAGACGAATGGAATGGTTGGGACATTTAGGAAGGATGAACGACGACAGACTGGTGAAGACAATTGAATGGGAGGTAGGTACCGGAAGGAGTAAGAAAACGAGGAAGACCAAGAAAGAAATGGAGTGAAGCTGTAACAGAAGATTTGAAGGGCAAGAAGATTGAAAACTGGAAGCGAATTGCAAATAACAGAAATGAATGGAGAAACGTCACAAAGCAATGGGCCTAGAAGGCCTGTGAAAGCTTATGTATATTATACAGGGTGTCCCGAAATTAGCCTGCCATACTTCAGCAGTAGATTCTACAATCAAAAATTAGAAAAAAAGTTCATATAAACTTGGGTCGAAAAATGCTTTATAAGGGAGCTACAGCCCTCTAAAGATGGTTTTTATTCAATATCTCCGAAACTAGTTGGAGAAAGATGATGAAATTTGGCATGCACCCAGCCAGAAGTTTTCATGCTTAACAAGGTGGGGTAGGAGTAATTAAAAAAAATTGCCCGGTAGTGGGGTAACTTGGTAGGAGGTGAAGTAAAAATCACCTCAACTTTTTTGTGTATGTTTTTTTCCCAGATATTATGTGAAATTATGAAATCACAGGGTGTTTTACGGCAAAAAGATACATTTGTTGAACTTCGATAGCTGGCCCCGTTTTCGAGTAAAGTCGTTTTGAATTTTTTTTGCAGACTGAAGAATCGATTTTGTGGACGATTGACTTTTTTCTGGTTCCAAGGTGACCACTGAGTTTTGATGAGCGTATTCAATGACCAAAAATAAGGAAAAAGCTTCCATGAACATAAGCGAAAAATGCTTTATAAGAGGGCTACAGCCCCCTTAATGTGTGCCCCTGAAGACGGTTTTTATTTATTATTTTCAAAACTGGTTAGGACAAAATGACAAAATTTAGCGAATACACTGAAATTTTTATGCTCAATAAGATGGGGTAAAAATCAGTAGAAGCAATTATTCGAGGTGGGGTAACTTGGGAAGAAGCGGGGTAAAAATTACCCCAACTTTGTTGTGTGTTCTTTCAGGAGTTTGTGCAAAATTATGAAATTTCACCCGTTTTCGAGTAGAATCGTTTCGAAAGTTTTTGCAGGCTGAAGAATCGAACTTGTGGACGATCGACTTCGAAAAAGTTACCATGAACATAAGCCGAAAAATGCTTTAAAACCAGGCTGATGCCTCCCCCGAACCCCCGAACAGGGGCTGTAGCTCCATTGCGAAGTATTTTTGACCTATGATTAAGGTGAATTTCTTTATGGTTTCAGCCGTAGAATACGCCCATGGAATAGTCAGGGCTGATTTTGGAACCAGAAAGAAGTCGGTCTCGTAAAACACGGACATTTCTTAATTTTGCACGAAATCTTGGAAAAAGTTGACACAAAAAATTTGAAGTAATTTTTACCCCGCTTCTTCTTCTTCCCGAGTTACCTCATCCCCGTAATTTTTTTACTGATTTTCACTATCTTATCATGGATAAAAATTTTGGGGTACTTATTGCCAAATTCCGTCATTTTGTCCCAACTATTTTCGGAGGTAATAGATAAAAAACCATATTCAGGGGCACACATTTAGGGGGTTGCAGCCCCCTTATAAAACATTTTTCGGCTAATGTTCATTTGAACTTTTTTCTCATTTTTGATTGTAGAATACGCTTATGGAATATTCAGGGCTGATTTTGAAACCAGAAAATAGTCCATCGTCCACAATCTGATTATTCAGCATGCAAAATAATTTCAAAATGATTCTACTCGAAAATTGGGCAAGCTATCGAAGTTCAACAACTGCACATTTTTTCCGTAAAATATCTTGGAATTTCATAACTTTACATAAAATTCCGAAAAAAAAATACACAAAAAAGTTGGGGTAATTTTTACCCCACCTCCTAACAAGTTACCCCACTCCCGGGCAAATTTTTCGAATGACTCTCACCCCATCCTAACAAGCATAGAAACATCTGAGTATGTGCCGAATTTCATCATTTTTCTGCAATTGATTTCAGAGATATTAAATAAAAACCATCTTCAGGGACCCACCTTTAGGGGGCTGTAGCTCCCTTATAAAGCATTTTTCGAATCTGCTGCTGAAGTATGGCAGGCTAATTTAGGGACACCCTCGAGGACACTGTATGTATATGTATAGGGTGTTCCGAAATTAATGCAACAAGCTTTACAGGGAGGTAGAAAATTGAAAAATAAGGGAACTTCCTTGATAAAAATACCCTCGCAAACGTTATAACGGAGATACAGGCCTTCAAAGTTGGCTTTTCAAATCAGTTTTTTTTTGCATAACTTTTGAACCGTTGAACCGATTTTATTCAAATTTGAATCAACGTTTACCTAAATAGGTCTCTATTGAACAATAATAGCGCATTCCATCAAACATCTTTAGGGGTGAAAATAATAGGGGGTACCTTCCCCCTTTTTTCCTTATCTTTCACCCCCCTGAATAATTTTGGAAATGGTTTCAGTTTTCGGGTTCTACGTTCAATTTAGAGAAAAAAGTTACTCTTGCAACATTTTGATTAGATGCTTCATTTTTGAGATATTTGTGTTTGAAACTTTGGAAAACATCTCAAAATCGCCACTTTTCAGGGCCCATTTTTTTTTCTGGAAAGTTCTATGTTTTTCAGCAAAAATGGTAGTTTGTCAACTTAAAACACCAAGAAAACTCATTTCAGTTGAGGAATCTTGAGTTTTCTTGAATTTTAATTCCTAAGGCCTTGAAAGTGGTGTTTTCGAGATGTTCTCCGAAGATTTAAACCCAAAAATCTCGGAAATGAAGCCCTTGATCAAAATTTTGCAAGAGTAACTTTTTTCTCTAAATTGAACGTAGAATTCAAAAATTGCAACCACTTCCAAAAATATTCAGGGGGGTGAGAAATAGTGGGAAAAGGGGGAAGGCACCCCCTACTATCTTCGCCCCTGAAAATGTTTGATGAAATGCGTTACCATTGTTCGATAAATACCTGTTTTAGTAAACTTTGGTTCAAATTTGAATAAAATCGGCTCAGCGGTTCAAAAGTCATGCAAAAAAACTGTTCTGAAAAACCAACTTTGAAGGCCTCTATCTCCGATATTACGTTTGCGAGAGTATTTTTTATTGAGGAAGTCCTCTAATTTTTCAATTTTCTGCTTCCCTGTAAATTTTGTTGCATTGATTTCGGGACACCTTGTACAGGTGTCCTAGAATAGGTGTTACAAAACTTACAGGGAGATACAAAATTGAAAAATAAGGGGACTTTTGGTCATAAACATACCCTCTCAAATGTATAATATCGGAGATACAGGCCTTCAAAGTTGTTTTTTAAAAACAGTTTTTTTGCATAACTTGTGAACCGTTCAACCGATTTCATTCAAATTTGAACCAACGTTCACTGAAACAGGTTTCTATTGAGCAATAGTAACGCATTTTATCAAACATTTTCAGGGGCGAAGATAATAGGGGGTGCCCTCCCCCTTTTCCCCCTATTTTTGACCTTCCCGAAAATTTTTGGAAATTGTTTTAATTTTTGAACTCTACGTTCAATTTCAACAAAAAAGTTACTCCTGCAAAATTTTGATTAGAGGCCTGATTTTTGAGATATCTGGCCTTGAAACATTGGAAAACATCTCGAAATCGCCACTTTCCTGGGCCTAAAAATCAAAATTCAAGAAAACTCATGATTCGTCAACTGATCTGAGTTTTTTGTGTGTTTTAAGTTGATAAACCACCATTTTCGCTGAGAAACATGGAGTTTTTCAGAAAAAAACAGTTTGGGCCCTGGAAAGTGGCGATTTCGAGATGTTTTCCAATGTTTCAAACTCAAATATCTTGAAAATGAAGCCTATCAAAATTTTGCAAGAGTAATTTTTTCTGTTGAATTGAACGCAGAATTCAAAAATTTAAACCGTTCCCAAAAATATTCAGGCGGGTTGAAAATAGGGGGGAAAGGGGGCGGGTAACCCCTATTATCTTCGCCCCTGAAAATGTCTGATGAAATTTGTTATTATTGTTCAATAATTGCGAAACACCCTGTATAATAAAAAATACCAGTGAAGAAGACAAAAAATTGTTTATTGAATATACCATACACCTTCACATGGAAAAACTACTCGGCCTAATAAAATCAAGAAAATAAGTAAAATTGTAAATATAATCAAGAACGGAATCCTGAGTAAAATCAAAAGTACAGTAGGATCAACAAAAAACCCATTTAGGGTTGCTTTGAAAACAATATTAATCGATTTGAACGACTCTGGATTGGCTGAATGATCAAATTTTTCGCCATCAAAGTCTACGGCAAATGGTTTTTTGTTGGTCGCATGGTATAACCGTGGGAATACAATAGCGAATATAATGGAACATAATTTCGCGGATGAAATCAAGGAAATTGCGAGTAATGTCGAAATTGAATCGCAAATGAAATTGATAATAAAATCTAGAATAAAATCCTAGGCAAATCCGAGAAAATGCGAATAAAATTATAAATTTATTCAAAATGAATAAATCTGGAATAAAATTGGAAATAAAGCAGACAATAGCATCGAAAATGAATCAAGCGAACAGAATAGCTTCAAAAATAAAATGAAGATAAAATAGAGGACTCGATAGAGGATAAGTAATATAATCGAAACTGAATTCGAGGCTTAAAGTAAGACCAATAATGAGATCGCTATTAAAATCTAGAATAAAATCGAGAGCGAATAAGATCAAATGATGAATCGCGAATAAAACTGAAAATTGACCAAAAGTAATTTCTGAAATAAAATTGAAAATATAATCAAGCCAAAATAGACAGAATCGAGAATGAAGAAAAAACTTTGAATAAAATTTGGGAATGGAATCGAGATTGAACATTAAATCTGGTCAAAATAAAATAGGGATTGAAGTTGCTAAAATAAAAACGAGAGAGCGAAATCTAGAATGAAATCGTACGAGAATTCGAGATGAATCGATAACGAAATTGCGAATGAAATAAGTCGAAAATAAAATCAGGAATAAAATATAAAATTGACGATAAAACAAGTATAAAATCGAGAGCATTGAGGTAAATTCAGCGTCCAGGAACTGACTGATAATAATAATCATTGTTCAAAAGCCGAAGTTAACATGGAAATTTTATTGCAGAATCTGAAAGCAACGATACGAAAAGTGTCCGAATTCTTGGGAAAAGCGTACCCGGACGAGGCCGTGGAACGGTTGGAAAACCACTTGAAATTTGAAAATTTCAGGAACAATCCGGCCGTGAACCTGGCCCTGCTCAAGGATCTGGGCATAATCACGGCAGGTGGGGCGTTCGTGCGGAACGGAAAGAACGGCTGCTGGCACAGCTACTTCACCGGAGACCTGAGAAAACGCGTCGAAAACTGGACGGAAAAGCACCTGGAACTGACCGATTTGAGATTTCCTCCCGTTTAGAACCTAGGTATTGTTATTTGCACTTGGATATATCAAGTAATGTTCTAGATAAAAAAAATAAAACTGTGAAGTGAATTTTTGTCCGGTAGATTTATTGTAGATTTATTATCTCCAATTGTGGAAAGCAAAGTGCTACTAAATACACGTTAGGTAACTCATCGCACTTGAAGATCGCTTCGCTCAACTTCGCAATGTGTTCACTTTCGCTGCGATTTCAAATCTGCCTGCTTCTGGCTGTACCACACCTATTTTAGCGAGTTACTTTGAACTATTAGCTAGTAATTAGCTATCGACTAGCTTTAGTTAGAGGTTAATTCACAGTTCAAGTCAGTTCTATGTTGATTTCAAATTCAAGTTTGCAAAAGGTTGAGCAAGTCAAAGGCGAAAGACGGTCGGATCAAAACAACCGTGTACAGCTTGAGGGAACAAATTTTATTAAAATTAAAAACAAAATACATATTTCTACAAAATAAAAAGAAACTAACAATAGTACTTTCAATAACAACTTTTCGAATTATAATAATAAATACATTCATTTAAGACTTCCTAAAGACTGTTTTTCATCATAAAAAGGAAATAACGCAAAGGAATAAACGAAAACAGCCATTATCCGAAAGCACTGGAAGGGAGGAAAACGGGCGGGGAGATATAATGCGGGGGCCGTTTTTTTTTTGTGTGTGTGTAGGTACGCGTGTGTATGCATGGTGGAAAGACACAGGGGGACGATCGAAAAAAACTAAATTAATGTAAAATTCATAGATAGTTATAAGTAATATTTACACAATATGCAATAATTATTAGAATCTTAATGATTTTTCTTCGTTTCATAATATATAATTCTCTTAATATTTTTTGTTTGTTTAAATCTTTACATAGTCTAAGTATAGCGCAATGAACGATGGGCTGGTTTGCTTCTCTACACTTGTACTGGGGGGGCGTATTTGTATAATTCGAGAAGAGAAAAATGTGTATTGTTTTTTATTGTTTGTTCTAAAAGACATTGAATGTTCGTGAAAAATGTGTTTTTGCATCTCCATCAAAAATATATATAACGATCAAGGTATTATTCATATTATTTATACATTTAAATCGGCTGCAGCAATTTTTGTTTTAATTTTTTCAAAAACTGCACAGCATTTCTTAAAGCAAAAAATTTCGAAATTGTTGCGACAATTTTCGGTTATTCAATACGAAAAAAAAACATCAACAACAAAAAAACTAGGAACTCAACAATATTGTTTCGGTTTAAAAAATGTGTCAGAGACAAGTGAAAATCACCGCAACAACCGCTTATATTCTAAAAAGAAACGTAATCATACACGTAGAACTAACTGAGGTTTCGACCTCGAAAAAATCGCACGACAGTCGCTTCCATATACCAGCTATGGAGGCGATTGTCGCGCGAAAAACTAAACGTCTACAAGAAAAATTAGTTACATCCGGCAGTTTGTTTTTTCATCAAGTTCATGTCTGTGTACAGTAGGGCACGTTCCAGAGTAACCCTGGGCATCAACATGATCACCCCTAGGTATCGTCAACATAAATTAGGTACTCCTAGGTAACAACATGAATCACCCTTCAGAAAAAAGCACCAAAATCCCAACACTGCTTTTTGGACGCGTGCCCCGCGTTGTTTTTTCTTTTCACAAAAAAATAAAAACAGTTCTTTCCAAGTATGTTGTATTGTACAGATACATATTAGTCAATAAAAAGGAGAAAATGCGAAAAACTTGATAAAAAAAATTCTCAGCGCGTTCTATCATACGCGGGTCTCTTATTCCGTGTCGTACTCTTGACGGGACCTTTTCATGTCCGGTTCCTGACTGTCGGCCGCTTCCCCGGAGCTGGACGGGCTCCCGCTCTGTTCCTCCATGTGTCTTTTCAAGTCCAAGCCGTAGTTGCCACCACTGGAAATATTCAACTTTTGCTTCAACACCGATTTACCAGCACTACAGTTTTCAATTATCAACCAACATTTTTCAAAATGTTGAATTAGTTTTTGCTGAATTTTTGAAAATCTTGCTATTTTTTTTTGAATCCTAAATTGAAAATGCGAACAATGAGCATCCAAGCTTACCCGTAAGAAGCGTAGTTGGCCGCCTGCACAATCACTGGTTGTGGTGAGAAAGTTGCCGGTGACAGTGAACGTTCTTCCATTACAGCTGAAGTCATAATGTGGTATTTTTCTGGAAAAAAAAAGAAAATCTGCTTTTGAAAATCCATTTTGAGAAAAAAATGGAAGATTGGAAGACCTGTAAGAGCTATTTAGCAGGTCTAGAAATTCAAAATCTATTATACTGGCAAAAGAATCCGAGAGAACGTGTAGCGGTTCTAGAAACGTAGAGCGTAGTTCTACTAATTCTATCAATTCCGACTTGAGGAGATGGATGATGGACTAGGAATAGGCTTGAAATAGCATTTTATATAATACCCTAGGAATAATACCAAGGCCGAGTTACTAAATATCATAGCTCGGCGCCTTAGATCCCTCAGTTGCGCTTCCGGGATTCAATCTGGCGCCTCAGCTATAATAGAATTCTCGACCATGAGTTATACAGGGTGATCCATAAAACATGCTACGGTATCGAGTCGCGAGAAAAACTGGTATCTTCAAGGTCCGATTTTGTATGCTACCAGATTTTTTTTGCCAAAACTTTCTGTACGGGGCGGGGGCTCCTCAAAAATTTATTGAATTTTTTTTCACACCGTGGAATGTTGAGTAATATGTCACCTGAAAAGGCTTCAAAAGTTCAACCGACAAGTGCAAAAAATTTCAGTGGTTTTCATTTTATGATAAAAACAAAAAACCTGTGAAAACACGTTTCACACATATAAAATGAGAATCTATCGGTATTTTTTCAAACTGCAAACGGCATTCAATAGAACTTATCAAAACGGTAACTACAGGGTGATCACGCGAGATGGGACCCCCTCCACTGAACGCTTCCCCTTTCGAGATATTTTTCAAAATAAAATACTAATCCTTGATTATTTTTCCTGTAGTTTTCGAATTTGTATATCTATCATAATTTTCTATATCTCATAATACAGGGTGTCCGTTTTTCGAGGCTAAGCATGGGTATCTCGCTTATCTTCAGAGATACAGAGTCGGTTAAATTAGAAAAAAGTTAGGAATTTTCATGACAATCAATGATCCAAAAAGATATTTGACTTGTCAGTTTTAGTTTTCGAGATATCGAGAAAAAACAGAAATTTGTAATTTTTGTTTTTATTCTTTATTTGAAAAACGGTTGGAGGTAGCCTTTTCTTATTAAGACATTGTGCAGGCACTTTTTCAAGGGAAATTCATTGTTGCCAAAATCTTCATTCTAGCTTCCAAAACAACCGAGATATGACATTCAACTTTTTTTTCTCTTATGGGCACCATATTGGATTTTGACATTTTTGAATACAATATTTTTTTCTGGTTACAACGATGTGTCGCATGCCACTGTTGAATTCATGCTTTTGAGCAAAAAAATATTTTTTTATTTTTCAAAGAGCGCTTTGGAAACAAAATCAGCACCAACAATAAAAAAAACGTAAATGTTGAACATTTATTCAACAGTGACATGTGGCACATCGTTGTATTCAGAAAAGAATACCGTATTCAAAAATATAAAAATCCAATATGGCGCCCATTAGAGCAAAAAGTTGAATGTCGTATCTCGGTTGTTTTGAAAGCTAGAATAAAGATTTTGGCAGCTTTGAATTCCCCTTGAAAAAGTGCTCTGACAATGTCTAGATTAGAAAAGGCCACCTTCAACCGTTTTTTAAATAAAAAATAAAAACAAAAATTCAAATTCCTGTTTTCTCACGATATCTCAAAAACTAAAATCGATACGTCAAATTTCTTTTTGGATCATTGATCGTCATGAAAATGCGCAACTTTTTCCTAATTTAACCGACTTTGTATCTCATAAGATAAGCGAGATACCCATGCTTAGCCTCGAAAAACGGACACCCTGTATACAGGGTGTAGAAAAAAAGTTGAATTTTTGCGACACCCTGTATTTACTTATTGTATTCTAGACAGTTTGCTTTGCTGATTAGAAAAATGTAGGACACTTGTGCACTTTTTTTTCAAATAACTTGTCAAAAAAGTTGATAAAATCTCAATTTCGTGGATATTATTCTAAGATGGCTGTGATTACAGCACTAAATTTGAGAAGTGAGACTTGTTTCCATTCAAATTCAATGTTTCGTTAATCTGTAGCCTAAAAATTAGTTTTAGTGTTTTTTGGGTATTTAGTGCTGTAATCACAGCCATTTCATTAGAGTAATATCCATGAAATTCAGATTTTATTTTATTTTTTTGGCTAAGTTATCAAGTGCCATACAAAGTGACCAAAAGTTTTGACGAAAAAATCTGGTAGCATACAAAATCGGACCTCAAAGATACGGTCGATTCAACGGTTTTTCCCGCGACCCGATATCGCGAACGGTTCTCATGGAAAATGGGGTGAGCAATTGAGCATGTTTTATGAATCACCCTATATACCTATTTTCCTAAGCTTTTTCAGCTGCCGAGCTCTCATTGGTCACATGTTGGTCATTGACAGCAATGACAAGCATCAGGTCCAATCAGAACTTTGCAGCTAAAAAGGCTGCAGCATCTGATGCTCAATGTAAGGCCAGTAAGGCCACCATAAATAATAAAACCCCATTTTCAACTATTTTTCTGGCAGTATTTAGTGAGTTAACAGAAGTATCAAGCGGCTTTGGATTTCAAATTGAAGGCACCTATGCTTTTGTTTCATGAATGACAATTATTGCAATCCAACAATCGAGTGACAGCTGTCATCGCTGACAATATCTATCTTCAAAATACTATTAATTGTCAGTTTTATCCTAGTCGATAGGTGCTTTCCTTTTACCACCTAAACTAATGGCGTTTTCGAGTCACTAGAACCGAACTTGTTCAGCTCGAGAATCGCTATCGCTCTGATTGGCCAGGGATTTTCGAGAGCCAATCGAATCTTCTTATTTCAGACCTGAACTGGTTCGGTTCTAGTGGCTCGAAAACGTTACAAGAGAAGTATTCTGACCTAAGTTGTTTTAGTGGTATCCACGTGGTATCTCACTTTCGCGCATGTGTTTTCTCGCTTTTTCTCTCTCTAACTTAGATCAGATCAGTGAGTTTTGTGGTAAACAGATGCACCTAATGAAACCGCGGTTCAAGAGTCGATTATCGGTCAACAATATTAGGTTTTGAGCCTAGTAGTAGATAATAGTATATTACATACCGAGGTGGCAAGCGTCTCATTACAGCCAAGGATTCAATATATTACCGAGGCGTGCCGAGGTGAGATAGAGTCCCGTAGGCTGTAATGACGCTTTACTCCGTGGTATGTATAGGACTTTACTCACAACCACTATGGTAATTGATTCATTACATACCTAGTAGGAGGTCGGGAAGTGACCCATTGCCGACCTCCCGAGAAAGTGAAGAAATGGTAGCTTTAGAAGGGAAATTTCAAAATATGCATCCAACCAAACAGTAAGTGTGTAAATCAGTATTTCCTGAACCACGTTTCAGAAAAATTAATCGGCCTATCGGAAGTTATGACAAAAAGTTAATTTTTAGATTTCAACTTTTGAACGCCTGTAATCCTGCAAGCTGAGTACATGGTTGTGAGTAAAATAGTATACATACTCTCGACGGTAAATACATCATTCCAGCTTCGGGCTAGAGCCTCCAGGCAAAGCCCTGGCCCTCTGCCCTCTGGCCTCTCTGTGCCCTCAGCAGTAATGATGTATTTCCCGTCTCAGTATGTAATATACTATTATTCACAATAATCCAGTTAAAATGCAAATTATTGGCTTCATTTAAAGTTTTTCTCAAGTAGGCATATAGGCAACCTTTTTAAACAACACATCCATCAACACTCTGCGCTCCGCGACAGCTCCCCCCCCCCTCAGATCACCCCTCTTAATACGTCACTTTCGGCCCGTAGTTCGAAAGTAACATTATTCTCCAACCCGTAAGGAATCATTCACTTTCCGACTTTTCAAAAATTAGAAATGTATCGATTACTAACTCATTGTGAATAAACTACTTTTTCCACTAACAACCACCGAAATCCAAATATAACTTTTTTTTGACAATAAATACGTTGACAAAAGTATCAAGTGGCTTTGGATTTCGAAACGAAGGCACCTATGCTTATGTTTTATGCATGGCATTTAAATGAATAAACTCGTAAAAATAAGTCTCATTTGAATTTTTTGTGGTTTCCAGCCAAACGTGGGTCACGTGTGGCAAAAGCGGAAGATGTACAGCCCAAAATGAGAGAAATATGGGAAAATGACCCACTCGAGTGACAGCTGTCACCTCTGACAGTTCTCATTTTAAGGGCAAATAACTTCCACTTTTACCTTGGTTCCTTGGTCAATAATGTCGCTAATTGCGAGTGAATGATTTGTGGGTTTTGAGCCTAGTAGTGGAAAAACTGTTATTTCAACTACATTCCAATTACTGAAATCCAAAATGAACGATTTTTCTGACAATAGATAAGTAAACAAAAGAATCAAGTGGTTTTGGAATCCAAATCGAAGGCATCTATGCTTTGTTCTATGAATGACATTGACAATGACAAAAATCAGTCTCATTTGAAAAGAATATATATTTTTTGTGGTTTCCTGCCAAAACTAAGTTATGTGTAGTGAAAGCGGACGATAAACAGCTCAAAATTAGAGAAACGTGGAAAAATCAACCATTCGAGTGACAGCTGTCATCGCTGACAGTTGTCATTATCTGAATTGGCATTATAGCCATAATAATACTAATTGTCAGTTTATGCAGGTATCGCGGCAACTGAGACTCTCAAATGTCATTCTGAATGCTAAAATACCAATTTTGGAGGCCTAAGGTGTCGTTTTTATACATTCCGGTCGATAACTGTTATAAAAACGGTTCCTGTTGAATATTATTCAACAGTCAAATCTGTCAAATCAACGCTAACTGTCATCATTCTGGCCGATAAAACGATAAAACACTGATTTCTTGCAAAAACTTCAATTTTAGACATTGTCGTTTTTGCCATGAAAATACAGAAGAGTCTTGGAAAGCTGTCACTTTGGAAGATTACCTACTTCGTCAATTCACCTCGAACTGTCATTATGGACGCTGAAATGCTGAAACCTTGTTACAAAATCAAAATTTTGATCTTCAAACACCCATCTTAGCTTCAAACATTCACATTGTCATTATTGCCATACCAAGATACTATACCTGTCAGTTAATACAGTTATTCTGTCAATTTAACCGTCAAACTGTTATCGTGTAGGCTGAAGCTCTTGATTTCGAACGTTCAAATTGACATCTTCATACATTTAAATTGACAACTGTAACTGTCACTTCTGAAGTCTCGCATCAAAACTGTCATTTTAGACATTTGGATTGTCGTTATTGCAACAATAATTCAAAAGCTATCACTTGTAACAATTATTCTGTCAATTTAAACTGTTCAACTGTCATCATGGACGCTGAAATGGTGATTGATATCTTGGAATAAAACTAACCTCTAGACATTTAAATTGTCAATATTGACATATTAATATAAAAACTATCATTTTATACAGTTTTACGTCAATTTAGACTCTTAAATTTCATCCCAGATGCTAATGTATCAGTTTGGAACGCCCGAAGTTTCATTTTTAGACATTTAAATTGATAACTGTTACAAAAACTGTCCTTTTTGACCATTTTGTCACTTTACCTCAAACTCTCATTATTGACGCTGACATCTTGTTACGAAACTCAAATTTCCAGACATTTATATTGTAATTATTGCCATTTCAATAGAAACTGTCAGTTTGTACAATTATTACGTCGGTTTAACCCTCAAACTGTGATTGTGGATGCTGGAATTCTCAAATTAGCGAACGTGTGAACTGTCATTTTCATATATTTGGTTGAGAACTGTAAGTTCAAATGTCAGTTTTGAATACCACTCTGTTGATCTGAACTGTCATTTTGAGCGCTAAAAGGCTAGTAACGAGTGATCGAGTAAATTCCTCCTCAAGTCGCCTATGATTCCTGCAAATCTATCGGAAAAACGTAGCCAGCAAGGGGACCAAGAGGCCTACTTTGAGGAGAAATTTATTCGATCACTCTTTATTTTGCATTGAAAATGTCATTTCAAGACATTCAAATTGTCGTTATTTCAATAATAATGTAAAAGCTGTCACTTTATACAGGGTCCTGCAACAGTGCATCGGGGTTTCCTAGCGCCCTAACCTTACGCAATAGAGACAGAGGTGTAATACATAAAATTATTGATTTGAAAAGTTCTAACCAGTGAAACTATTTTCATATTTTCAACTGTATGTACAAGGTGTTACATTTTTGCACTATAACAAAAACAAAGATTTTTTTCGAATAAAATTCGCCACTTTTGATTTCATTTCCTTGTTCAGCTTTCCAAGCTCTATTATAAGTGGGTTTTTGTTTGTTTTTTTTCAATTTGTGGCAGTGCTACAAACTTGAATATAGAAATAGAATTTTTTTGTGATTTCAAGGTTCATTTTGAAAAATCGTAGAAGCATCGTTTCTTTGGAATCAAGGAATAAAATTTGACATAACGGTAGTCAAATAGAAGTTGAATAACTTCATGACAAAAAAAAACTTGAGGTTCAGTTATACAGGGTGCACAGAATTTTTTTTCGAACTTCGCACATTTCAAAATGCCACAAGTCATTTTTTCAAATTGAATGCCCTCTACTTTATCTCACTATTCGATAGCCTTTTTCTTTCTCTTCCATTTTTACTAGGCATACTCTACCCCTAAATTCCACAATTTTCGGGATGATCGATAATTTTGATAAAAATTTGTTTATTTGGATTTTTCATGTTCGTAGTAGGTCCTGATCCAGAAAATCATATGTCAAAATGAACGCACGTCTCAATTTGACGACTTGAAGGTTTTTGGAGTCACGAAAAGTGCTTTACTAAGCTTAATTTGAATTTTCTTTTTTCCATCGTGCAACGAGATTTTTTTTAAGCATTTACTTCAGCATCAGCTTGACATTTAGCCCAGCTATTCTACAAAAAGACTCGTTCTTAGTATCAAACCAAGCAAAATGCGTCAATTAGACATTCACATTCACATATTACATCAGTAAATAGCACTTTTTATCAAAATTATCGATTATCTCGGAAATTATCAAATTTAAGGGTAGGGTACCCCTCATAAAAAATAAAAGAGGAGAAAGAAGGCCATCGGACGGTAAGATAGGGGACGTTCCATTTGAAAAAAATGACGTGGCATTTTGAAATTTAAAAAAAATTCTGAACACCCTGTATCACTGAATCTCGAGTTTTTTGTAATTATTATTACATAATACACATTTACACATTTACATAATTATTCATCCTGTATTCGACTACCGTTATGTCAAGTTTCATTCCTTGATTGCAAAAAACGAGGCTCCTACGATTTTTCACACAAACCTTGAAATTACAAAAAAATTCATTTTTTAATTTTTAGTTGGTAGCACTGACACAAATTGAAAAAAAAACGCTTATAATAGAGCTCAAAAAGCTGAACAAGAAAATGAAATCAAAATTGGGGCATTTCATTGAAAAGAATCTTTGTTTTTGTTATAGCGCAAAAATGGAACACCTTGTATAGTTGAAAATAATTTCACAGGTCGGAACTTTTCAAATCAATAATTTTATTTATTAGACCTTTCTGTCTATTTTGTAAGGGGAGGGCGCTAGGAAAGCCCGACGCACTGTTGCAGGACCCTGTATAGTTATTCTGTCATACACTCATACCGTATGTTCGTTAAAATCATGAATTATGGCAGGCTGTGAACTTCGAAACGTATGTCCAAAATGTATTCCATGACGACGGCTCATCATGTTGACATCAAATTTGAGTCATTATTGATAAATTCACGACATACGTTTTTACTTCCATAGCCTGCCCTAATTCATGATTGTAACGTACATACGGTACATACCTACATGCTGATTTTCATGACTCGAAATTTTTTTGTTCATTAGTTGGAATTTTTGCATTTTTGATCACCTGTATACGGCGTCTGCACGGACCGACATATTGGCAACACCTCTTAAAATTAAGGCATGGGTATGTACAACATTCGTACCAAATGGCACCGCTTAATCATGAAATGCAAGGTGGTTGGTGCCTAACATCCGGACTATATTGAATATGAATAGATTTAAAAGTTTGTAACTGGTTATAGAGTTAGAGGATTCAATAAGTGGGTTGGCAATACTAAAGATGGTGCAGGAATTCAAGATGGCGGTGCAATGTCGGCGATTCTAATGATTCTGAGGATTAGGCATGCAACTTCTGAAGATACTACGGATTCTGGTGATGATGGGGATTCTAGGGTTTCTCGAAGACGCATCCGCTCAACAACACCCACCTTCCCGGTGCTCCTGTCCGTTGGAGCTGTTGACCACGACCTCCTGCTGCGGCGGCATGCCGCCGCCGCCCTGCTGCATCATCATTTCGCCGCCCTGCTGTCCCCTGTGCGGCAGCAGCAGCCTGGCTTTCGTCGCCCCGACCAGGGCCGACATCTGCTGGTGTCCGATCATGTTTCCGGATCCGGCGTAGGCCCCGACGGGCTGGCTGCCGCTGCTGCTGCCCGGACTGCCCGGGGCCGACTGGCTGACGTCCAGCATGTGCTCGGGGGTCGGGGAGCCCTCCCTGGACAGGCACTCGGGCGTCATCAGGCCGGACATGCTGATGTGGCTGGGACTGGCGGGGGCCGAACGCGAGCTCAGCCCGAACGGCGCCCTGAAGCACGGAACGCCCCGCTGTCGGCGCCGTCTGAACGCCTGCTCGATCAGCTTCGACTCAGATTGCGGGTCGATGCGCCAGAAGCTCCCCTTGCCGGGCTCCTCCTGGCTGCGCGGAACCTGCACGAATCGATAATCAATCAGTTCACTTGCACTCGATTCTTTTTTCAGATTAATCGCTGTTCAAACTTTCCCGCCACAAGATGTGACTGTCAAAGATGGATTGGAGGTGACAGCTGACAATTCTATAGGTCGAGGGAACATAACCGTCACCTTGGCACCCTGACGTGGCAACAGCGCATTGCGCATTTCCGCGCTTAGCCGCTTTCGTTCTGCGCCAGGAGCTGCTCTGGGTAGATCACTAGATAGAGAAAGTAGATACATACGCCAATCACGGCCCAGCTGGATCTACTTTCCTTGTCTAGTGATCTACCCTGAGCAGTTCCTGCCGGCCCAACGAAAGTGCATCTTGCCAGCTTCTTGCCCGCGCTTGCGCATGATGGGTGCCAGGGTACTGCTGCAGAGATTCGCTTGTTTTTGACATTACTCAGCCAAATCCTGAGTTTGGCACATAATTTTTTGTTACAGAGCGACAATTGTTTTAGGACGCCATTTTTGTTCCCGTGACCTGTTAACGCTATTCGCGATTTCAAAAATCTAGATGCCCTCTGGGGGCTGAAATGGCGAAGGTAGTTTGTAAGTTTTCACGTCATTTCTGTTCAATTTGATTTTTTCTGTGTTGCCCTGTATCATAAAATCGCAATTTTTGGACATTGAGCTATTAGTTTTTTAGTTAGTAGCACTGCCACACAGTTGAAAAACAAAAATACAGGCATGAGACAGTTGAAAAAGCTGAATACTAGAATGAAAAAAATATGGGGTGTCCCATTTAAAGAATGGACGTTTCGTTAATCCCGTCAAAATGGGACACCTGTATCCTAGCTGAAAACAATTTAAGGTTATAGGTCTCATCAAACCCTATAACTTTTTTCTTATTACATCTTTTTTCTACCATGCGATCAACAAAATTCGGAATCGAGGTAGGCTGTGACCTGGTCAAATTTCAGGATGTCAAGCTGCTTTCGGCCAGAGCACAGCCTACCCCAATTCCGAATATTGTTGATCGCATGGTATCTTGAACGGTAACACCGCTATGGGATAATTACGCTAGGATGGACAACTCTGTATAATTTACTACAACTGAAGAAAATTGTGTCGATAGGTACTAGTGAAAATAACATTATATCATATACGCATCTTTGAGACGCCATTTTTGCTCCCGTGACCTATAAAAAGAGGTCATATATTGTTGTATGAAGGTAGCTGACAGCTGTCACCCAATTTGATAGCCATCTTGTGGAGGCGGGAAGACTGATTTGAACCGCGAATACAGGTTGAGTATGCTGGTAACAATTTGAGAAAGAAAACGAAATGATTATGAAAACCTCTGGTTAGTCTAGTGCTTTTAGTTTTGTGAAGTTTACAGGATTGGCACGACCGAATGAGCGTTGCCACTACTAACCCCATGACACAAAAGGTATAAAAAATCAGTGAGGTTAAGTATACAAAACAGACGTGAACCAAAAAAAAAAGCAAGTACCTTGATGAAGTATCTGTTCAAGCTAAGATTATGCCTGATGGAGTTCTGCCATCCTTTGTCCGCCGTCCTGTAGTAGGGATAGTTCTTGGTGATGTACGAGTAAATCCCGCTGAGCGTCAGCTGTTTATCCACGGCACTGGCTATGGCTTGGACTATCAATTGGGCGTACGAATACGGAGGCTTAGAATCGTCTTTATTGCTACTACTACTGCTACTGCTGGCTCCGTAGCCATCGTTGATGACCACGGGGGGCACCTGCAACGTTTCACATTTTTGTATTTCATAAAAATACCGACTGACAATTCGAATCGAATGCAACTTGTACTTTGTAAAATTGACCGCTCAGACGGAACTAGAAACTAGTGTCATTTCGGCTTTCGGCTGGCATCCCTGACGATGTGGTTGTTGAGCGTTTGGATCGAGGAGTTTGGGCAAATGTTTGGTGTTCTGAGGTGCCTTCTGAGCTGTCAATTTTACGTCACTTTGCGGCCTATTGACAGATTCGAGTTGCGAATAATTCATGACTGGAGGACAGAAAGAAACAATTACAGAATTTCCATTTGAGGTAGGATGCCGGTATTGATCTGGACTGTGACTGGATGGTGCGTGATGGCCGCCGTCCTCCCGCCGCGCCACCTGAGCGGCGTACGCGGCAACCATATGCAAATCTGCCGCGATGTTATTTCTTCTGCTCCCTCCTGGAATTCAAACAGAAAACGTTAGTGTATTTCATATGCATATGCATCCGAGTCTGTAAACAGTCAAGTCTGTAGACAGTCAAGTTTTATTTAGTTACTTTTACGGGATTGGCACGACTGCTTTCAGCTCGAAGGTCATTTCTGTCGACCGTACCAAATGACTGCATCTCTCAGGCGAAACTGTTTATGACTACTCATCTTCTATCGGTTCTTACCGCCTGGCGAAAGCCAATCGAAACGCATTGATGGATAATTTGTTTAAATTAAAGTGGTTAATTTGTTAATTGACCGCAATAACGCGGCCGGTAAGTAGAAATGTGCCGGCTATTTTGACGACGTTGGCATGACTGTTTTTAACCTATACAAGGTCACGTCTGTCAACGCTGCCGTCAAGCAAACTGCTTACTTCTCGATAGGTCTGTTTCTTTGTCCTGCTCCAAAGTACTCGAAGCGCTTAGAGCAGAGAATAAGACCTTTTCATTGGTCGTTGCTAGGCAACTTCTGCTCCGAGTTAAGTTGAAGCAGGACAAAGATCAAAGAAACAGACCTATCGGTTCCCACTGCAATGTAACGGCCAGTGGATGAGCCACATTGGTGGAAAAGGACGATAATTCGACGATAATATGACGATGAATCTGGTCAGCCGACAGCCAAGTGGGATAAAATCAAGTTGTATTCAGTTACTTCTACGGGATTGGCATGACTGCTTTCAGCAAGATCACTTCTGTCAACTCTACCGATAATGACCCACAGATGGTTCCTTGCGTTCTCCAAGTGAACTGTTTATAACAGCTCATTTTCCATTGGTTCTTGAGATATGATCGAAAAGCTGTCCTGATTTGTATTACGACGTTGGTGTTTTCGTCGTAGTAACTGTCATAATGACGTCTATCAGGAATTGTCAGGTTAAAATGACAAAAGCTAATTAAATTACCATGTATACATACGTATGTTGCGACACCATTTATACAAAATATTCTAGTTTATATAGTTTCACAAACAAGCACTATTATGTTCTATTTTAAGAATAAATCACTTACACATTATCTGCTTAATTAAGTTTTTATACACGTCTAATCTTTAACTTTACTATAATGTTTATTTACCTATTTGCATTGCATTCTTTGCTATACAGAAGCCTAATGTGTTGGGTCGATATTTTGATAAGAATTTTATATATACAATTCAAATGAAATGGCATCTCGGGTGGCTGTGAAATTTGACACTTGCGTTAGAAATGATGCGTTTTCGGAGTCCGCCAAGTTTTATACGGTAGATTAGCATCGAACGTTCACAACAAATTGACAAAAAGTTTCCATTATGAACTCGTTTCAACTTGGAAAACGTTTTATTTCAACCGCAAATGTCAAATTTCACAGCCACCCAAGATGTCATTTCATTGGTGGCATTAGTTGAAAGGTTAGCCCAGAAGAGGGCGTTGCCATAGCAACGACAACAGCAATGAGTGGCTTCCTCCCCCATCATGTACCCTAATCAGTCTACTACTGTTTTCGTTTGTTGTCATGCATTGTTATGACAACGCCCTAAACTGCCTAGGTCAGCCTGGCACACTGATGAAGCGTATCGCCAACGCTATTTTTCGGGGTTGGCACGACTGCTTTTAACCTGAACAAGATCACTCATATGGTCACTCTGATCAATTTACCGCTGTCATGCCAACTTGATTATTCAACCATACGAAGTTATTAAATGGTTGGGATAAAATCAGTGCCAACCTCATTGGATAAAAGTTCCAGTTTTCACCAAGCGTCAAATCCTCAAATCGTAGGTGTTTGGTAACTTTAACTGGGTTGGTACGAAAGGTTTTGACAAAATTACAAGTGTATAAATTGTACTTTGTTGTTTTCTGATGATAAAGGCTGATTTGGAGACCAATCCACTTGCTATAAATCTGAACCTACTTGAAGCTTCAACCTGTACGAGTGAAAAAATTGATTCAAGCTTGAACTTTGTGATAATTTCAAAACTGTTACTTGTACAAGCCGAAAACTGACTTCAAGCTTCAGTTTTGTGATAAAAAAGCCGTGTTTAGAGACAAATTCACTTGCTGCAAGTCCAATTACGAGCTAGAGGTTATAGAATTGAACTCATGGCATGCTACAAGCTTTCTACTTGATCAAGTGAACTGACTTGGAGCTATTACTTTGTGCAAGTGAAAATTTGGATTCAAGAGTGACTTTTTGGAAACTTGGAAACTGTTACTTATACAAGCTGAAAACTGACTTCAAACTTCAGTTTTAATGATAAAGCGGCGTTTAGAGACAATAAGTTCACTTCCGGCAAGTCGAATTACGAGTTGAAGCTTGCAGAATTGTGAACTAATGGCATACCAAGCTACTAGTTCATTACCTGTTGAAGTGAATCGACTTGAAGCTATTACTTGTACAAGTGAAAATTTGGATACAAGAGTGAATTTTGCAGTAATAATGCCACGTTTACTGTCAAATCGTATTAGGTAACTTGACCTGCGTTGGTATGACTGCTTTTCGCCTTCTTAATAATTCAAATTGTAATTATCTGCTCATCCATGGATTATTTGACAGTTCAACATTACTAAACTGAAGAAAAATATTGGGGTTTGAACAAGTAGTGCCAACCTCTGGGGCTAAAAAAGCAGTTTCAGTGATTTCACGGAGTGTCAAATTATACTGAGCAACTTGAAACTGCTTTGGTAGGAAATAAATAAAGAAAAAAACAACGAATATGATTTGAAAGAACAGTGCCAATCTCAGAGGCTGAGAAATGGAGTATTAGTGACGTCACTAGGGTGTCAAATCGCATTGGTGACTCAAGCTGCGTTGGTATCACTGCTGATAGCCTACTACACTTACGAGTGTTGATGTAGCCTTCTCGGCAGTCAGCTTTATCGAATAATGACAACAAACTGACACTCTTGTGGTAGGCTGTGGCCTGGCCAAAATCAGCCTCGTTTGCCTGCCAATGACCAGGCCACAGCCTACCGCGAGTAGAAAAGTTTTTGATGATACGGTATTTGAATAACATAATTTCACTTTCTAGCAGACTGTGACTTTCCTTCAGCTGCTGCAGTATTCAAATTGTTATTTAAAACGAAGTTGAAAATCCTTCAAAAATGATGTAACTTCAATTAACTGACAGCTGCGAGGACAGCTGTCACTATAATCTGCGTTGGGCGGCCATTTTGTGGCGGGAAACTCGATTTGAATCGCGAATGAGCCACCCTGATTCCGCTCGTAACTTATTCAACGTCTTGCTGTCACTGTGACAGTATCAACTTATTATTCTTTTTCTTGGCTGAAGGGCTTGAAATGGCAATTATGACGCGACTATTGCCGCGTTGGCCGCACCAAGTTGGCGACTTGTTTTCGTCTGACAGTTGACAGGCAACGGTACCAACCTCGGGGACTGGCCGGGCAACTGTTGGCGGCGCTGATGGTGCCCGTGGGCGAGGGAAACGGACTGGTCGCGTACATCTCGCCGGGCTCGGGGATGTTGATCTTGAGCGGCGCCATCGACCCCTGCTGCCCCCCGGCTCCGCCCCCCGACCTGTCCCGCATCCGCACGGGCGACACGGTCCTGATTTTTGCCGGCGAGTCCATGTTCTCGTCCACCAACGAGTGGAACTGGAGACGGATGTTGGTGCTGGGGAACCTCAGTTGGCACCTGAAAACACACCAAACTGTAGCCAAACTTGAAGGAAAAAAAGCACACGATTATTAAAGTGAAATGACATCACGGACGGCTGTGAAATGGGACATTTGCGTTAGAAATAGCGTTTTCGAAGTCCGGGTGGGCTTTATTATGCTGGATTATCATCAGACGTTCACATATTGATGAAAAGCTTCCATTACGAACTCGACTTAGCTCAGAAAACGCTTTCTATATAGCGCCAATGTCAAATATGTCATTGCATTTGAATTGTACTATACTATACATCATACAAAAAGCGGAGAAATTACCTATACTTGATAGGAAAAAAGTAAATAATAGAAATATCTTGGCTGTATTACAAGTAACTCGACTAATAATAATAAAAATATAACAACAGTCGTAAAAACACACACGTGTGTCTGTTCTCTCGCGACGGCTCGGCCTTGGACGCAAAGATCTAATAAATTAGCTGATAAATTATATCTAATTTGAATGCGTGTACCAGTATCAATCCGATCAAAAACGCACACACTCGGAAAGATAAAATCGCACAGCGATAACGGTGCATGAGTGGGTATTGTTTTGGGAAAAAAGCCAAATCCGGACCTGTATCTATCTGTCAAAATCTGACTTGTAATCTGACGTACGAATGACGCAAGCATTGCCGGTCAAAATAAGAAAGCAATAACGAAGCGTGCGCTGGAATGCCAGTCGGCGGTAATCGATTTTCACGGCCCTTTTGATTGGCACCACCACCGAATTATTAAGAAGTGGAAAAGGGTCACAACATTACACAGCCATGTATGGCGATCGATGCTTGAATTTTTAATCAGAGTTCAGCCGCCAGGGGCGTATTATTCCATCCACAGGTTTTAACGAGAATTTTCAGTATTTCACCCTAGACTTTACCTTTTTTTTCACCCAATACATATTTGCATTGGGATATATCGGTTATTATTTGGTGAATTGGTACTAACTGGGATGCCAATCAGAAATATGTAGATTCAAGGTAGAAATTCCCGATTCTCATTTAATAATGGTGCGTTCATATTGGAATTTATTTCCGACTTGACATGGTATATGCATGTTGAAATCTCCTTATCTGGAAAAAAGACGAGTTGACACCTTCAATGAAGGGTCCTTCATGCAGTAATAGCTTCAATTTACACGAGAAATAACCGATGTACCTAACTGAATTGCTTAACTGGGAATTTCCAATACATTTTTTATTCTAATTTGATGGCAGTAAGTTTATTTTGGGAATAACCGAATGACTAACTGAATTTTTCAATTGGGAATTTCTAATAAATTTTCGATTTTTATTTGATAGCAGTGGGCTCATATTGTGATATGTTCTCGGAGCTAAGCATAATTTTGCAATGCTTTACATTCCACCCTGTGAGTTTTAAATAAGTCGAAAGATCTCGGCAACCGAGTAGATTGATGGAAGCTGCATCTAGAAAACCGTTGAAACCAAATCGAAATCGGTTGAGGCAATCCAAAGTTATACCGTTTTGAAAAAAGGCAAAATTTTCGATACCGACATTTCAAATGTTGAGCAGTTTACAATGGGAAGAACCACTCGACCAACTGAATTATTTTATCAAGAAATTTCCAATACATTTTACATTTATATTTAATGGCAAGGGGTCTATATTGAAATTTGCTGAAAATAATTTACAATGGAAATTACCAATTAAACGATTGAATTGTTCAATGGAGAATTTCCAACACGTTTTCGATTCTTATTTGACAGCAGTGGGTTTATTGAAATATGTTGGGAATAATTACCATGGGAATTACCAATTAAACTAACTGTATTTTTTAATTGAGAATTTCCAATGAGTTTTTGATTCTCATTCAATGGCAGTGGGCTCATTTTGGAATATGATGAAAATTATCTACATAATATGTATGGAATAACCAATTAACTGAACAATTCAACGGGTAATTTCCAAAGTGAGTTCAAATATATTTTCGATTCAAATATTTTATGGCAATGTGTTTATATTGAAAAATGTTGGGGATAATTCACACTGGAAATAAATTAGATGTTGAACCAACTGTGTAAAATATCGCCATAATAGCTCTTTACGAAATAAGCTCTGTGAAATGCTCATTTCGGAGATAATCTGCATTAGAAATGAACCACTGATTCACTGGAATTATTTAACTGAGAATTTCCAATAGATTCTCAACTTCTATCTGACCTCATATTGGAAAATGTTGGAAATAATCTACATTGGGAATGACCAATTGACGTGACTGAATTATTAATTAGGAAATTTCCAATACACTTTCCAATTATATTTGACGGCAATGGGTTTATATTGAAATATGTTGGAAATAATTTACACCCACAAACTGTATTGGTAATTTCCAAGGAACTCTCCATTGGTTTCAAGTGGTAATTCAGAACCGCTTAATTCTACACTGATAGTTTTCAATCAAAATCTATATTGGTTCAAAGTGGCAGTTGCCCTGGTCTAAGATATGAAAGCAAAAGCGTGGTAAGATTTGATGATAACTTCACGTGAAGCCGGCAACAATGCCCCTGCTTGGTAGCACAGTCCCCGACTTGCATAAAGTTTTCAAATCTTCTGAATTCACGTGAAGTTGGCAACCATGCATCCTGCTCATCGGGCTCCCTGGAAGCGCCCGGAAGGGCCGGAGCCGGTCCTGCCCGGCGTTTATGTTTTGTTCCGAGGTCCAAGGTCGTATCGGGGGACGCGCCGCTCTCACACAAAGGTCATTTATATTGCACACGTTCAGTCTGCTTGATTTTGTTATTTTTGGAGCAAGAACATGCACACGCAGATACCGTAAAGGCTCTGCATAACTAATGACGTCACTTCCTTTCCAGCTCATTCCAATTATTCTGGTGCACCGGCAGTCGGCTTTCTTAATTGTTTATGCCTAATGCCTATTCAGTGACTTGTTTATTACGACGCATATTGATCAGGACAGGGCCGACGTTTCGTGGCGAAAAACGGCCCCAGGCCCTTTATCCTGGGCCCTGTTCTGCAAGCGGGATTCTTGAGTTAGTCACAGCGGAGAGGATGAGACACGCAACCGGAATCAAGTTGGCATTGGACGCCGCCGGTTTTGGACGGCGAATCAATACCGGGAGGGTTATAATAATAACAGAACAGTTCTTCAGATTTTGCTATGTAGATAAATTGTAATTTTCGTTGGAAAAAAAAACATGTCTGGCGAGAATTTTCTCGGAAGAATTCGAGTTTCGTGATATAACGGGATTTTTCCGGGTGTGTGGCAACACGATAAACTTGTACATACCGCTGGGATTGTTTAAACATTTTCGTGGCCTAGGAGGAGCCAGATTTTGTTTACGTTTGTGTCATAATACTTCATAATTTATGGCTAGATAGATAGTTCATCATAGCGTGTGGCTTTTTTGTGTTCGAAATATATGGGCGGAGAGCAGAGATAATAATAGCTGCAGCGGAGCAGGACAATGGGAAAAGATAACGAGTTGTGTTTGAATTTTGATAGCACGATGAAATTGCGGTTACGGACCTGATTTTTGTCGCCTACTTATCGTTTACGAAATAATTCAAGATGGCCGAACCGCCGTGAACAAGTCTCTTTTGGCGTGCGTTTGTCCAGTCGAAGTGATCACACCAACGAAACAAATTATGGGCTTCAAAACGGCAGTCTTTTCCAAACAATTCAAAGCTACAACGAGCCAAATCGCTTCAGCCGGCATGAAGATACAGCAATTTGGACAAAGACCTGCGGACAATTTGCACTGAAGCGCCATAAAATGGAAAAAATGAGGAATTCCAAAAAAGGTTAAGAGGCGGGCGGTTAAGAAAACTTGTAGTTATTTTTTACAGGAAGAGAGTTTTACTACCTTCAATTTGATGTATCGCAAGATAGGTTATGCGACGCCGTTCGAAATTTCAAAGTAGAGTAGGGGGGGGGGCAAAGGGGTTCAAGATAAAGATGAGGCCTCTGGGCAGTCGGCATTTTCATTCTATTTTCTTCAGCACCGCCGCGCTTTGACATCATTTTCTAAAGAAGCCACCACTACCTAACAGCATTAGCGAATTTTGAGAACTTGAAAAAAGGTTGGGGGACGATTTAGAAAATTTGTTATTATTTCCTACAGGAAGAGAATTTTGAAACCTTCAATTTGATGTATCGCAAGATAGGTTATGCGGTGCTGTTTGAAATTAATGAGTAGAGTAGGGAGGGGGCAAAGGGGTTCAAGATGAAGATAAGGCCTCTAGGCAGTGTCCATTTTCATTCGATTTTCTTCAATACCGCCGCGGCTCGGCATTATTTTCTCAAGTGGCCACCACTACCTAACAGCATAAGCGAATTTCAAGAATTTAAAAAAAGTTAGGGGATGGTTCAAAGAAATTTGTAATTATTTCTTACAGGAAGCAAAATTTACTACCTTCAATTTGATGTATCGCAAAAAAAGAGGTTATGCGATGCCGTTTAAAATTTTAAAGTGAAGTAGGGTGGGAACAAAGGGGTTCAAGATAAGGTGAGGTCTCTGGGCAGTGGGCATTTTCATTCTATTTTCTTCAGTACCGCCGCCCGCCGCGCTTCGACATCATTTCCTCAAGTGGCCAACACTACTTATAAGCGAATTTCAAGAATTTCAAGAATTTCAAGAATTTCAATAAGGTTCGAGGGCGGTTTGGAAAATTTGTAATTATATTTTGCAGGAAGAGAGTTTTACTACCTTCAATTTGATGTATCGCAAGATAGGTTATTCGGTGCCATAGGTTATACGGTGCCGTTTGAAATTTCAAAGTAGAGTAGGGTGGGGGCAGAGGAGTTCAAGATCAAGATAAGGCCTCTGGGCAGTGAGCATTTTCATTATATTTTCTTTAGTGCCGCCGCGTTTCGGCATCATTTTCTCAAGTGGCCACCACTACCTAACAGCATAAGAGACTTTGAAGAATTTAAAAAAAGTTGGGGGGCGGTTTGGAAAATTTGTAATCATTTTTTACAGGAAGAGAGTTTTACTATCTTCAATTTGATGTATCACAAAAAAGGTTATGCGGTGCCGTTAAAAATTTTAAAGTAGAGTAAGGTAGGGGCAAAGGGGTTCAAGATTAAGATAAAGCGTCTGGGCAGTCTGCATTTTCATTTAATTTTCTTCAGCACCGCCGCGCTTCGGCATCATTCTCTCAAGTGGCCACCACTACCCAACAGCTTGAGCGAATTTCAAGAATTAAAAAAAGGAAGGGGACTGTTTGCATTTGTAATTATTTTTTGCAGGAAGAGAGTTTTACTACCTTCAATTTGATGTATCGCAAGATGGGTTATGCGGTGCCGTTTGAAATTTTAAAGTAGAGTAGGGTGGAGACAAAGGGGTTCAAGATAAAGATAAGGCCTCTGGGCAGTGTCCAATTTCATTCGATTTTCATCAATACCGCCGCGGCTCGGCATCATTTTCTCAAATGGCCACCACTACCTAACAGCATTAGCGAATTTCAAGAACTTGTAAAAAGGATAGCGGGCGGTTGAGCAACATGATAATTATTTTTCACAGGAAGCAGTTTTCCTACCTTCAATTTGATGTATCGCAAGAGAGGTTATGCGATGCCGTTTGAAATTTCAAAGTAGAGAAGAGTGGGGGAAAAGGGGTTCAAGATAAAGATAAGGCCTCTGGACAGTGAGAATTTTATTCTATTTTCTTCAGTACCGCCGCGTTTCGGCATCATTTTCTTAAGTGGTCACCACAACCTAACAGCATTAGCGATTATTGAGAATTTCAAAAAAATGAGGGACGGTTTAGAAAAATTGTTATTGTTTTTTACATGAAGAGAATGAGTTTTACAACCTTCAATATGCCGTTTGAAATTTCAAAGTAGAGTAGGGTGGGGGCAAAAAGGTTCAAGATAAATATAAAGTCTCTGGGCAGTGGGCATTTTCATCCTATTTTCATCAGTACCACCGCACTTCGGCATCATTTTCTCAAGTGGCCACCACTACCTAACAGCATAAGCGAATTTTGAGAATTTAAAGATGGTAAGGGGACGGTTTTAGGGAATTTGTGATCATTTCTTACGGAAAGAGAGTTTTACTAGAGTTGACGGCACACCAGAGGGACTTGTTGGTGGGGCTTAACAGAAGAACTAAAATCGTTTTGGACGAGTCCATGTGTTGAAATAGGCGAAGCAACACCGTCAGCTGGAGTGGTGGACCATTATCAGGTCACAGGCGAACACAAAATCTCACTGCAAAAGGTGCACCACTAAATGAACTCAGTTCGCGCAGTTAGGCTCCGCCCACAGGTCTGGTATTCCGAGTACTCTACCTTCAATTTGATGTATCACAAGATGGGTTATGCGATGCCGTTTGGAATTTTGAAGTAGAGTAGTGTGGGAGCAAAGGGTTCAAGATAAAGATGAGGCCTCTGGGCAGTGGGCATTTTCATTTTATTTTCTTCAGTACCGCGCGCTTCGACATCATTTTCTCAAGTGGCCACCACTACCCAACAGCATTAGCAAATTTTAAGATCTTCAAAAAAGTTAGGGGACGGTTTTAGGAATTATTAAAATATTTCTCACAGGAAGAGAGTTTTACTACCTTCAATTTGATGTATCGCAAGATAGGTTATGCGATGCCGTTTGAAATTTCAAAGTAGAGTAGGGTGGAGGAAAAGGGTTTCAAGATAGAGATAGGGCCTCTGAACAGTGGGCATTTTCATTCTATTTTTTTCCAGTACCGCCGCGTTTCGGCATCATTTTCTCAAGTGGTCACCACTACCTAACAGCATTAGCGAATTTTTAGAACTTAAAAAAAGGTTAGGGGGCGGTTGAGAAAATTTGTGATTATTTTTTACAGGAAGAGAGTTTTACTACCTTAAATTTGATGTATCGCAAGATAGGTTACGCGTCGCCATTTGAAATTTTGAAGTAAAGTAGGGGGTGGGGCAAGGGGGTTCAAGATAAAGGTAAGGCCTCGGGGCTGTGGGTATCTTCATTCTATTTTCTTCAATACCGCCGCGCTTTGGCATCATTTTCTCAAGTGACCACCACTGCCTACAGCATTAGCGAATTTTAAGAATTTAAAAAAAGGTGAGGAGGCTGTTTAGAAAATTTGTAATTATTTTTTGCAGGAAGAGAGTTTTACTACCTTCAATTTGACGTATCGCAAGATAGGTATGCGGTGCCGTTTGAAATTTCAAAGTGGAGTAGGGTGGGGGCAAAGGAGTTCAAGATGAAGATAAGGCCTCTGGGCAGTGGGCATTTTCATTCTATTTTCTTCAGCACCGCCGCGCTTCGACATCATTTTCTCAAGTGGTCACCACTACCTAACAGCATTAGCGAATTTCAAGAATTTCAAATAAGGTTAGTGGACGGTTTTAGGAAATTTGTAATTATTTCTTATAAGAAGAGAGTTTTACTACCTTCAACTTGATGTATCGCAAGATAGGTTATGCGATGCCGTTTGAAATTTTAAAGTAGAGAAAGGTGGAGGCAAAGGGGTTCAAGATAAAGATAAGGCCTCTGAGCAGTGGGCATTTTCATTTGATTTTCTTCAGTACCGCCACGCTTCGGCATCATTTTCTCAAGTGGCCACCACTACCTAACAGCATTAGCTAAGAATTTAAAAAAGGTAAGGGGGCTGTTTAGAAAATTTGTAATTATTTTTTGCAGGAAGAGAGTTTAACTACCTTCAATTTGACGTATCGCAAGATAGGTTATGCGGTGCCGCAGGTTATGCGGTGCCGTTTGAAATTTCAAAGCGGAGTAGGGTGGAGGAAAAGGGTTTCAAGATAAAGATAGGGCCTCTGAACAGTGGGCATTTTCATTCTATTTTTTTTCAGTACCGCCGCGTTTCGGCATCATTTTCTCAAGTGGTCACCACTACCTAACAGCATTAGCGAATTTTAAGAACTTGAAAAAAGGTTAGGGGGCGGTTGAGAAAATTTGTGATTATTTTTGACAGGAAGAGAGTTTCACCACCTTCAATTTGATGTATCGCAAGATATGTTACGCGGTGCCATTTGAAATTTTGAAGTAGAGGGGGGGGGGCAAGGGGGTTCAAGATGAAGGGAAGGCCTCTGGGCTGTGGGTATCTTCATTCTATTTTCTCCAATACCGCCGCGCTTTGGCATCATTTTCTCAAGTGACCACCACTACCTAACAGCATTAGTGAATTTTAAGAATTTAAAAAAAGGTAAGGGGGCTGTTTAGAAAATTTGTAATTAGTTTTTGCAGGAAGTGAGTTTTACTACCTTCAATTTGATGTATCGCAAGATAGGTTATGCGATGCCGTTTGAAATTTTAAAGTAGAGTGGGGTGGGGGAAAAGGGGTTCAAGATAAAGATAAGGCCTCTGAACAGTGGGCATTTTCATTCTATTTTCTTCAGTACCGCCGCGGTTCGGCATCATTTTCTCAAATGGTCACCATTACCTAACAGCATTAGCGAATTATAAAAATTTAAAAAAGGTTAGGGGGCTGTTCAGAAAACTTGTAATTATTTCTTACAGGAAGAAAATGTTTCTACCTTCGATTTGATGTATCAAAAGATTGGTACTGAAATGCCATTCAAAATTTTGGAGTAGGGTAGGGTGGGAGTAAAGGGGTTCAAGATAAAGAGAAGGCCTCTGGGCAGTGAGCATTTTCATTCTATTCTCTTCAGTACCGCCGCGGTTTGACATAGTTTTCTCATGCGGCCAATATTACCTAACAGCATTAGCGAATTTTAAGAATTTGAAAAAGGTTAGGGGACTGTTTCGAAAATTTGTTATTACTCATTTCTCACAGGGGGAGAATTTGACTACCTTCAATTTGATGTATCACAAGATAGGAAGGTACTGAAATGTCATTAAAAATTTTGGAGTAGGGTAGGGTGAGGGCGCAGGGGTTCAAGATGTAGATAAGACATCTGGCAAGTGAGCTTTCATTCTAATTTCTTTGGTACCACCGCGCTTCGGCATCATTTTTTCGAGTGGCCACCGCTACCTAACAGCATTAGCGAAGAGCCACCAACCAGTAGAGACAATTTCAAAATGTTCTTACCGTAATTTATTATTCTGTTAATCGACCAAAGCAATCCATCCGCTTTTAATACCCAAATAAATCCTTCGGTAATTCATTTCTCTTGGTAAATTATCGGAAAATTATATTCTTGGTGATCTACCATGTATTTTTGATTTTTGAATCGAGGTTCCATTTTGAAGCGAAGCATCTGATTTTTCATACATATTGAGGGCTTCATGAACCGTACATACATTTTACAGAATACAAAAAAAAAAATGGAAAAACGCAGTGAATTTCAATTCATTGTAAATGTAAATAGGATCTAGGAACTAGAGCATCTTAGATTGATTGCTGATTATCAAAAAGAAATAAGACCTACAATGACGTCACTTATAAAGGTAGTTATTTCGCATTACCATTGATCGAGCGCATGAACCAAACTGAAGAAAAAATAAAAAACAGGAAAATAAACGCGAATAACGGCAAACTGAGAACAAGAAAATCTAATGAACTCAATAATCTACAAAAAACTATAACGTAATAAAGCAAAGAAAAAGAAGTGAAGAAAATGAAGAAAAAACACAAAAGTTTCTGTAACCTCGTAGCAGAGCAGGATAACAAGCGGTAAGCTATTTCAAAGGAAAAGACAACCTTGAAAATGGTGGGCAGAAAATGCAGTTATTTTTACCGACTGGGTGTTCGTAATTTGCCCATAATTTACCAGGTAATATACGGTAATTGGAAATTGGCGAATTACGATAAATTACCGTTCAAAATAAGCTTGTAATATACCGGTAAATAACAATTTAATTTTACATCACTGGTCACGACAGAAGAAGAAAAACTAGGAAATGACGTCCATAAGAATGCAATTGTTCCACAGAAAGCATTTACCTATAACATGAATGACGTTGCATCGCATCAATGTTCCCCAGTGCTACGATACACCTCGAGGCCTTTGAAACATTCCAACTTTTGTGATTTTGGGTCAATCACTCATCAGCACCAGACCAGAACGCGCATTCTTCATTTTTACCTGACTAGAAATAGATTCAAATTTCATGAAGCAATGCATTTCGAACGTTTTCTAGAATCTTGATTCTATATCGTTCTATTTATGCACAGTTCAACAGGAAGCTTAGCAATAATCGCAATAATTATTTTGCCACTCAAAACGGCGGGAAATTCGAAAATGCCCTTTCTATATTTGTTTTTGTAAACACAAGGCCGATGAATTGTCTCCCGCGGTCCTTTGCCTTTCCCCGAAAGTAAAATTATTGGAGGTTCCGGCCAAACAATAATATACTCGAAATAGCTGAGAATTGGCGGTGAACACCCAGGCTTGCTGTTCCAAAATATTTACTACCTGACGGCTTAAAAACCGCGCACACAACAAAGCATGACAAAAGGGCCGGCAAAGGTACCGCGAAAAAAGGTCGAAATCGCGTCGTTACCTTTGGAAGCTTTACAGTAAACAAAACCAGAAAAGCTTGAAATATCCAACAAATTATTCGTGAATATTCAGAAATATACAATAATATACATCAGAATGTTTACAAAACGACGTACAACTGTAATTTGACATAGTAAGAGTACAACATCAATTACTGTTTATCTAATCGGCTGACCTTTCGCCAAATTGCAGATAACGATCTGCACCGAGCATGGCGCGCGGGCATTTTCACGCAATTTTCCAATTTTATTTATAACACTCGAACGTAAATAAATAATTTCGTTCTAAAACTGTAAGTTTTCGTAATTATTTCAGAGCTGGAGCACATATAAATACACAAAGCACCAAGTTGTTTTAGAGGATAGAATCGAGCGCTGCACAGTACAAAGAGATAACACGTCATTATTTTCAAATATATATCTAAACTTTGAAAACAATTTCCAACATTTCGATTCCGCAGGTCTTTGACTGTGTGGACACACACACACGTTGCGATTGTTGTTGTTGTTGTTGTTGTGGGTAAACAATGACATTGAAAAATGTTTATTTACATTTTTATGCTGCAAAGTGTAGTAAAAAGCGTTTCATTCATTTTACGCCGCAAGTATTTCCAATAAGTACACGTGAATTGCTAGTGGAACTTCTTGAAATGCGACTAATTGATAATTATTAAAAACTGCGGCGATAAAAATCCATAAAAAGATGATATGATACCGTGACCTTCAACGCCTTGTCTCTCTGTTTATTGATATTTATAATTTATATTCACTCTCGTTGGGTATACAACAAAAACTTTGTTCCTCCTTGAGAAAGTATCAGAGGTTTTTTTTTTAAATAACAATACTATACACTTACATATATGCACTATACAGGTATACCTATATGGTTATTGTTGTTATTTTAATGTTATCGCTCCTAAATGTTGAAGTGGCTGCTATAAAGGATTTTTCCATTGATAGCGCTAGTACCTACTTACAACTTACGGAACATTGATTGGGTATTCTGCTTGCCTATAGCAAAATCTGGCAGCGGTATAATAATCAGTTTGAAACACAACATGCGGAAATGTGAATAATAACCAGATTTGCAGAGTTCAATATTATTGTGCTGCTTATTTTTGTCGACGTTTTTGTTTACTACTTTCTTTACTTCTAGTAAGAAACCAAATTGTCTAGTTGAAAATAAAATGATATGATTCACGTCGACATTACGACAGGATATTTTCCTGCGAAAAAAAACGGCTTATACCATTTGCCCCAGCTTCCCCTACCTACAATCCAAAACAAAAATTCACCAGAATTTTCGTAATATCTTGTAATATTATACGTATGAGTACATATTGCTCAACTAGTATACTTATCCTGGAATATTATTCACTTGTTTATGTTTACATGAGAAAGTCTCATGATTTATCTCGGTGGATATTATTTCATTAGAGATTTTTTACTCTCAAGTTCTTGGACAGTGCTGTTTCAACTAGAATCCAACATTTCCATTTCTTGATCAATACCAAATGCACTTCTACGAATTCGTTTTAATAAACGCTTCGTTATCGAGTTGTAGGCATTCAAAGCTAGAGTTTTTCAATCTATCTATTATGCAAGGTGTAATTCCTCGCGCCTCGAAATTTCCCTCCAATTTTGGCCGTTTTAGTTGATAATTTCTGAACTCAAGGCCCCCATATACGCGCGTGAAGTTCAAAATGTTTCTGATGCCATTGAGAAAGTGGATTAGTGTGTGTCGAACATATTTAAAAAAATCCCCCCCCCCCACTTCAAAATTTTATCATTGTTAATCAAAGGAAAGTTGTTCGACTATCAACTCACGATTAATAGGAAAAAAACACAGGTCGATTTTCGGTAAAATTCTCTTTCTATAAAGAATAATATCAAGTTTTTTTTAAACCGCCCCAACGTTAAAATTCTCTCACTGTTAGTTAAAGGGAAGTTTTTCAATTATCAACTCCAAATTCTTGAGAAATAGATTTTCCAGAAAAAAAAACCGGTAGATCTTTATTTCGTAGGGGCATCATGACTCTGCATGCCTATTCTGTATCTCGTAACGACCTCGTTATGTGCATGCTATATTTGTCTGTATCTATGAATCCCCTATACCTCCCTCTCTGTCTACCTGACGTTAAGGAGTCAATATCTGCGAAAGCAGGCGCTGCCGCAGATATTGGATGACTCAGTATATCGGAGTTTTTTTCAAAGCTGTGTAGGTACAGGGACCTTGTCAGGTCAGTGAGGTTTTTTTTTTGATTATCCAATAAGCCGTTCAAGTTCAAGTTGTCTCAATTTGCTCCATGGTCCCGTATTATGTTTATATTCTGAGACTTTTCACGTAATTTTGCTTATTTTGTTTATTTTCAGTTTGGTTTTTACAAACTTACCCGCCCAGCACCCCAATTTGTGTGACCGTGTCATAAAGGGAAGAAGCCGCACATTTTAAACTAACGATTTTACAACCATTCTCTTCCTTATGCAATTTTGAGTCGATCTAGGTACGGAAGAATGCGATTTACGTCAACTGTTCCATTTTTGCACTTGAACATTGCCCACTTTTCTTGTCAATCGTCATGCGGTAAATGGTAACGACTCTATTCTGGCTGTTCTTTTTTTTGACAACTTACGTTTCATTCACTGCTGTCAACGTTTGACAGTTAGCTGACAGCTGTCAAACGACATGGCTCCTTGAAAGTTTTTGTGCACTTCAAAAATTATGATGTAAAGAAGGAAACAGAGGTACGTGCCTGATGTTTCAGCTTTTGTGTTCTGCCCGGCCAATACAAACTTTCGATGGGCTTCTACGAGCCCGACGTAGTGAACAGTGAAAAAACCTGTATTGTTGGTTGCCTATATCATTTGAGCGGAGAATAAAAGCCGAGATAAAAGCACACTACGAAAATTGTACGTTGTATTGTTACTTGCCTATAAGTGCTCCACAAAGCGCAGTAAGTTATTGTCATCCAAAAAACCAATGTGAATTGAAAAGCAAATAGAGAAATTACACGCGTCAACTAGTCTCAACAACTCTTTCTCGTTTCTCCCCACCCAAGCCCCTATTTTGCTCCCGGTTCCGTTGGCATATTCACAAAACAACGTCTTGTAATGATTTTCTTACGATTTCTTGCGATATTTCGCCCTGGTTTTTGTTTTATGACACGTTATTGCCGCTCAAAGTTGCGTATTCAGCCGAAATGCATGTTAGTACCTTTAGTTTTTAATTTATCGCTTTCGTTTTGAACCTTGTCGGAACGAGTTTTTGTCGGCCTTGAATGGCCGCCGTCAAGATGGCCTGAATTGTAAGCGGCCCCGTAGGGTTCTGGTGTCTAAATGATGATAATACAGCTCTGCGCCCCTCTAGTCGCATTTCCACGTATGACAAGGTCAGTTTTTCAAGATTTCAATATCAATTTGATAAGAAACATGACTTCACTTCTAGAGAAGTCAGTTTCACACCAGGTAAAAAGGAGGCAAGCCTACAATGCTAATGTAGAAAGTTTACCTAGCCAACTAGAGTAACCTCGAGAGTAACAGTACAAGTGAACCTACTACAGTGGTGAAAGCCGACGATAAACAGACCAAAATGAGAGAAATGTAGAAAAATCTACCGTTCGAGTGACAGCTACTGTCATCGCTGACAGGTGTCTTTATCTAAATTGGCATTATATAGCCTATAGCCATAATAAAACAAGCCGAGCTACAAACTGTCAGTTAATGCAGAAATCTCGTCAAATGACTCTCAAATTTCATTCTCGATGCTAAAATACCAATTTGGAACGCCCAAAGTGTCGTTTTTATACATTCAGGTCTATAACTGTTAGGAAAGCGTTTCCTGTTGACTATTATTCTGTCAAATCAACGTAAACTGTCATTCTGGCCAATGAAACACTGATTTCTTGCCAAAACTCTAATTCTGGCCATTTCAATTGTCATCTTTGCCTTAAAAATACAGAAGAGAAAATGATTAAATTATTTTCGTAATGCGTGTCGCCGACACTGGACTCCTCTACTTGGTGTTGTGCAGAGGTGTTGTGGTGCTGGTGACCCAACAGGAATGGTTCTCGACTTGACTAGAAGTTATCATTGTATCTATTTTGCGGCGCGAGGGGTGGATCACGGACCCAAAATATGTACACCACAATACCAAAGCTTGTATTACCGATATTAATTTGCAAATAATACCGGAAATACTGAGAATAATACCAATAATACTGGAAATAATACCTATAATACCGATAATACCAATAATACTGGAAAGTGGAAATAATATCAGATAATATTATTTATAATATCAATAATACCGCTATTGGAACCAAAAATCGTTTTCTTTCGATATTTTGTGAACCGTTCGACCGATTTGGCTCAAATTTTAACAGTCTTAAATTATTGACTCATGAGTAGGGCTGGGCGATTATGAGATTTTATAACCGATAATCGATTATGGAGAAATAATACATTACTTCGATTGGTCGATTATTTCATTTATTTCAAAATCGATAATTCGATTATTTTGAAATCAATTAATCGATTTTATTCGATTATGCATAGTCGATTATGGAATATGCGATTATTCTATTCGAATCGTTCATTGAATAATCGATTGATCGATCAAAATAAATGATGAATAATTGAATAATTGATCAAAAAATCGAATAATCCTTTAAATAATCGATTATTCACAATCGTATAATCAATTAATTGATCGTTTATTCATAATCGACACCTAATTTTGGAATAATCAAATGTCTTGCCCAGCGCTACTCATGAGCTGCTTATAACGTATTTCTTCAAGACACTGCAGTGTCCAATTTGAAAAAAAAAAACTGCTGTAAGTCACGAGACATTCCGTGAAATTCGGACCACATCAGTCAAACGGTAATTTTTTGGTGAAGAGTTGATGGTTAGGGAGTTTTATAAGCAGGTAATATTTCAACCAGCTTTTGAAGCGCCTATTTGCGAAATCGCGCTGCCTGGCAATAGCCTAACCTCGAGCCAATCATGGGACGATGGCTTCACTCCAGTTGAGTGATAATTTGACTGCGACAACGCTTAGCGCGACCAAAATTTGAATGGGAAGCCGCCGGTTGGTAGTGCCAGTGGGAGAGCCGCTAGCGGATCTCTTCTGATTGGCGGCCTTATTGTGAGTGGAGAAGATAATATCGTAGGAACTCTAGAACCACGTAGTTACCGCAAATCACATTCACGAGGGTACATACCTATGTATTTTATGTTTTTTGATTTTTTTATTCAAAATTGATACCGGAGTTTTTCAAACGACATTCTTATGCTCACCGGCACCGCAGGAAGATAGAATAAAATAATATTAAAAATTATTATTATATTATGGGTACTTTATGGAGAATATTATTGATGAAAATAGATACATATTTATTGTACTAGGGGTATAACTTGGGGTATAAGTGAGACTTCATGTGACGGAGATGGAAGTTTAAGCGCCGAGCGCAGCGAGAAAGTAACAAAAAAAGTCTAATCGTGAAAAAATCATGTCGAAAGTATTCTGCCCTTCAAGTGACCCGCAATAATTATAATGATAATAAAAAAAACAAGATGCTACAAACCGTTAAGGAGCGGAGCGGGACTACGAAAAAAACACCTCTTCGAACGTTGTTTGCTAATTGATCCATACCTATAGAAGTTCCACTTCTTCCGAGGGTGACTATGGTCACGCACCCACGTTTTTTTTTCTAATTTTTTTGTCACCCTGTACAATGTCTGCATACTGAATTTCAAGTCGATCGGATCAACGTTGCGGCTGTAATCGTGGCAGATTACAGACACACAGACAGACACACAGACAGACATCACTCCAAAAATGTTCTTAATCGTCTTGGGGGACCTCAAAATGGATATATCCGTGTTCATCTCGAAAAAAATTTTTAGCGCGTTCACAATACTTCCCCTCCTTGTTGGGTGGTGGGTCGGGAAAGTGAAATTATAAAAATTGTTCTCTTGCATTTGGCCAAAGAATACAACCCTCCAGTTAGAGCACTTAAACCTCGACTTAAGGCTAAAGGGGACGATAAAATAATGTGTTTCTGAGACGCGAGATGGCGCGGAAACTATTAACATTCTCAAAATTCACTCAACAGACCGATTTTGAAAATTCAAACGTTATTATCTTAAGAATATATTACTATTTGATGCTGTAGTCAAAAATTTCAATTTTTGCATTTTTCGAAAAAAAAATTCGATTTTCTCAAATTTTCATTTTTTTTTTTCGAAATCTAAGGTAGTCATTTTATTTTGTGGTGAATATTATATATCGACCTTTTTTCAAAATTCAAATATCATGAATGGTATCGACCGAAATCAATTTTGAATATTTCCCTTTGAAGTTCACCGCGTGCCGCCGCCTGCAAGCGAAAGCGGTTCCCGTCCGGTATCACCGTGCAATATTTATAGTCCGCGAGTAATAAGACCTCTGTCGTAATTGCAGAGTTAATGCCTGGACTGTATCTCCAGTCCCGTCGAAAATCCCAACAGTGTAACAAGCAACTAGGCAATACCTGATCGGTTACTTTTTTAAATTCAATTATTAATAGCTTCGTCACTCGATATTAATGGAATATACTCCAGAAATAAATAAGTGAGATCAGTGAAAAATTACTATAAGGAAGAAAAAGTACAGAGGAGGCTTTATTTTGTTTTTTGTCTTATGCAATAAGTGTCACAAAATATACAGGGGGATAGAAAATTCAAAAATAAGTGGACTTTTCTTCATAAACATACCCCTGCAAAAGCATAATAACGGAGATACAGGCCTTCAAAGTTGTTTTTTACCAACAGTTTTTCTTCATAGCTTTAGAATCGTTCAACCGATTTCATTCAAATTTGAAATCAAGTTCACTGAAACAAGTCTCTATTGAACTATAGTAACGCATTTTATCAAACATTTTCAGGGGCGAGTAATAGGGCTTTTCCACCTATTTTTGACCTGCCCAAATATTTTTGGGAATTGTTTCAATTTTTGAATTCTACGTTCAATTTAAACAAAAAAGTTAATTTTGCAAAATTTTGATTAGATGCTTCGTTTCTGAGATATCTGGTATTGAAACATTGGGAAACATCTCGAAATCGCAACTTTCCTGGGCCTAAAAATTAAAATTCAAAAAAACTCATGATTCGTCAGCTCGAATATGTTTTCTGGGTGTTTTAAGTTGATAAGCCACTATTTTCGCTGAGAAACATGGAGTTTTTCAGAGAAAAACAATTTGGGCTCCGGAAAGTGGCGATCTCGAGATGTTTTCCAATGTTTCAAACCCAAATATCTTGAAACTGAAGCCTCTTATCAAAATTTTGAAAGAATAACTTTTTTCGTTAAATTGAACGCAAAATTCAAAAACTTAAATCGTTCTCAAAAATATTCAGGGAGGTTGAATATAGGGGGGTAAGGGGACGGGTGCCCCCTATTATCTTCGCTCCTAAAAATGTCTGATGAAATTCGATATTATTGTTCAATAAACACTTGTCTTAGTGAACCTTAGTTTGAATTTGAATAACATCGGTTGAACGGTTCGAAAAGTTATGCAAAAACACTGTTTTCAAAAAACAACTTTGAAGGCCTGTATCTCCGGTAATATGCGTTTGCGAGGGTATGTTTATAGACAAAATTCCCCTTATTGTTCAATTTTCTATCTCCCTGTGAGTTTTGTAACACTAATTCCGGGACACGCTGTATAACGAGAGATGGAAAACGCTATCCGTCAAGTTGGCCTGTAAATCAAAAAGTCAACACATCTTAACACTTACAGAGATGTATACTTTTCAAATGTTATAGAAAACTGCAGCTAACAAAATGACTGAAACTAATTTCTGTTGAAATCAAATTCTTGAAACATTCAAAAATAAAAAAAAATTCACCGATACACCAACGGTGCACCCTGGTGCAAGTACAAGCACCTTATCTCAGCAGTCTGTCGCCCATTGTGAGCAGCCAATTTTAATCTTTGATTTTAATGAAAATTTAGAACAGGCATTGAACCCAGTAACTGGGAGCTATGGGAAGATACATAGTGGTCGATCCTAGCGTAATTATTCCATAGCGGCCTTACCGTTCAAGATAGAAAAAAAGATGAAATAGTGCTATTCTGTGAAAAATAACATTCCATAAACGCTCTGTTATGTAAAAATTCGTGTCGGCAATCCACGTTTACCATCACATACATCACTTCAGCGCATACATGAGAACGCATACCTGCAGAGCGCGGTAATTTCAATTTAGACGCACGAAGTGTCACTGTCAATGGCAACTAATAATCGAAATGTAAACAAACAACAAACATAATCTCCTAACCATTCAACATTTAATATTGTTAAGAATGAAATGTTACGTGCCGTATGACAGAAAGACGCAGAACAGATCCAGGTGATACGAAATACAACGAGCTGCAAGGCGATCGACGAAACAAAAGCGTTATTTGGTTAGGTCTGTCGAAACTTCAAATCGACGTCAAGCGCTGTCAGCTGCCATTTGCGTGACATTACACACGTACACTGTATTACAGTGTTGTCAACTTGTTATCGTGATATAGATATGGCAACGTCCTACTTTCACAGGTATGCGCAGAAGCCTTTCGGGAAACGTGGATTGACTAGTCGGCAAAACAAAAGACTACACAGGAAGCTATACAGACCAATCAACAATTTTGTTTGGAGAAAAATTCTCAGCTAAAACGGACACACCTCGGGACACACACTCACTATTTTCAAGTACAAGGACATAATCTCGGACATAATTATTGGACTGACAAAATAAAAACAAAATTAACTGACTTCTATATCAAAATTTTACTGCCTGAGATCATCGATCTGCGAGCTTGTAGGAGCATGCCCATTTGGGAAAGTTGAAATGCCATGGCTTTTTTCCCATCAACGGTGCTTACTGGCCACTTTTCGACACTCAAACGCGTATCGTAGGTACTACGATACGTAATACGAATTTTATATACGAAACAAGTGCATTCTAATGAAACGATTTCAACAAAAATCAAATGAGCTGAGGTCATTCACGAAGATTTCAATTTCAAAAATCGTAGCAACGAAATGCTAATACCACGATGTCACAAATCTTGACTACTGCTATAGGCAGTTTGCACATTTTAAATTCCGCGCCTGTTTTCACGCCTCTAGCGGTAGAAAAGCACTCCTTTGGAGGGTAGACATACGCATGTCACGTTGACAAGCGCTTTGAAAGTACGTGCCGCGAGATTTTTGAGTGACTGATTGTGAGGTGTGATGGATAAATCTATATCTTTCGGGCTCAGGCCGGTCTCCTTCCGGCATAAAACAGCCGGCAATGCCGGTAAAGGGAAGATGCTGAAGGAAGCAAGCCATATTTTCAATCTTGTGGAGGTAGTAGGCCAAATAAAGGCGAAGGTAATTCGCCAGACCTCAGTCAACTTGCCTCGAAGCAGTATCGCTCTTTTTTTCTCAACAAAATCCCGTCAATCAACTTGCCATCTTCCAGGGAATCTATAAAATACCACAGATCTTTTTCCTGCATTATATTACGGACATACCGGCATCCAATAACACAACAGCCCAGTTTCGATTTTTTTGGTTCGTACCATCTTACAACTCTGTAGTTTGCTTTCTTACTTTCTTGAAAGGGGAGACAATTTGTTAATGAATACAAGGTACTTACCTAGTAATAATAAGGCTAAAACCTACCTCGAGTCACATACAGATAGCGAACTGAAGTTTCGCGACACCACGGTGTGACAAAACCGTCATCAATTGACTTTTTTTTATGACAAGGATATTAATAATACCTAGTCTTTTTGATTCTGAGCAATGATGCATTTTAGTTCATCCCTCCACAATGGCGCTGGGGGCATATCTGCTAATCGCCTATTTACATCGCCTATTTCTCAGAAAACATCATAACACCATGTAGTCCAGAGCCTGGCTGTATTCCTGTCGGGAAAATGATGTACCCTAAGTTTCTCTTTTGAGATCGTTAAAGGACCATCCCAGGACAAATAATCCCTCGGGTGCTTTTGCTCGATCATGTCACTTTTTAGCGCACTTCTCCAAACGGGAAGGCGCTTTTGTCCTCGCTTTGTCCGTCCGTCCGTCCGTCCCCGCATCTAGTCCTAGACGAAAAGGTTTTTGCGAAAAATTTTTACTCCATTGGGTAGCTCATGACCTTGTATCTCGAACCAAGAAAAATCTTGACGAAATAATAATAAACAATGACAATAATAACAATTTAGTGTGACGCGGCATCGCCGTTGAATGCTGCATTTCAGATCTCGAAAGTTATCACATGCGAGGAAGTACCCGATCTTATCTTTTTACCATAATACATATGGGGAGTTATATTTAGAGAATGATTTGAACTTTATTTTAATGAAAATTTCACATCGGTGCGAGGTGCCGATTAGTAGTTATTAATTTTTGAAAATGACTCCGAAACTACGGCTCGGCCGCAAATGATTTATTCGTTGCTTGCTGGTGCTTGATATCCTTTCCTCCGAACAAAACGAAATTCAATACAGAAAATATTTCAACTCGAATGGGTAGCTCATGGCCTTGGTACGCGAATCAAGAAAAATGTTGCCGAAATAATCATGAACAATTACAAAAATAACATTTTGGTGTAGGGCGGCTTCGCCGATCAAGTGCTGGCATTCGCGGTAAGATGTAGAAAGTTGCGATATGCAGGCAACTACAATTTCTTAATGAAATACATCACTGCATGTACGGCATTATATTTAGAGAACAATTTGAACTTTCTTTTGACAAAAACCCCACTTCGATCCGACCGTTGGGTCAATTGTTGTCAATTTTTGAAAACGACCGCAAAGCCACGGCTCGGCGCATATTACACGACCCTACAAATTTAAAATCAGACGTGCCGAAATAGTAATTGAACATTTTGAAATAGTCAATACTAGGTACCTGAAGGATTATGGCACTCAAATTACGAAAGATGTTCGCTCAATAACAAAAAAAAGTAGGTAGGTATCACTAAAAATCATGTGACAAGGCTACCATTTTGTCGGTTTTTCGATAAAAAAGAAATGTTCCAATTCAAAAGTGAACCCGATATTAGTGTTCAGGAGGTCGAAATCAGTTGGAGAACATTTTTTTATATAAGTAACAGAATGACGCTTATGTGGCCGGTTTGTCTGTCTGTCTGTCTGTCTGTCTGTCTGTCCGAGTCCGTGCAGAAATTAAGACGCTGTACTCCTTCTCGAGAATTGAAACAAGAGTCTTGGAACTTTTTTCCGATTAATAGCTGATGTCCCCAAGAGTGGCCAATGGGCACTGTTTTTGTTATCCATACATCGTTATCATTATTCTCAAAAAACAGAGATCTCCTGTGCACTTCGATGAAGTTGAACTTCTCCTCGGGAAATAAAGCTACAGCCCTTGAAGATTGAACTTTATCCGGTGGATAGCTTAGGTCCTCAAGGACCAAATAGGCAGGTTGGCTTTCATAATTCGGCCGCCATCTTGGCTGCCATATTGAAATTTCTTATTAGTGGAACGATTGTCATGAAACTTGAAACTTACCCTTGTCTAGTACGATCATTCTTATTTTCAAGCCAAATTTCATGATTGCCCCACCATCTTGGCCGCCATATTGAAATCTCTTATAAGTGGAAGGATTTTCATGAAACTTGAGAGTTACGCTTGTCTCGTACGATCATTCCTATTTTCAAGCTGAGTTTCATAATTCTGCCGCCATCTTGGCTGCCATATTGAAATCTCTTGTTAGTGGAACGATTTTCATGAAACTTGGAACTTACCCTTGTCTAGTACGATCATTTTGATTTTCAAGCCGAATTTCATGATTCTGTCGATATTTTGGCCGCCATATTGCAATTTTTTGCCCAAGACGGTAGAACCCTAATCACTTAACATCTTGCGTTCACTAATCCTCCAAAAAGGAAGTGCGCTACTGAGCCTCATGCCCATGAGGCATATTCGCTTGTTTAGTTGTGGGGCATCAAAGATGGCGCTGACCCAACTATAAATTCTCTTATTACTGGACGATTTCTGGTCGTTTTTTCTCAATGAAAATGGCATACATCAAATAACAAATAAAAAAAGAAATCTGAGTCGAATGGTGTCGCTAGATGTCAGATAAATCACCAAAAAGAGCATAAGAAAAAATAAAATCGAGATTTGTTGCCCAAATTTTCAATGAAAAATTATAATTCCCAATTTCAACAGGTCACGCACAAATAATAGCAAGCATAGGCTTGGAGTTCCACATTTATGAAATAAAATCATTGAAAACAATAACCACAGTACTTATAAATAATTACTAAACGTCATTCTTGCAGTCGGGATTATCCACACTATTGCATTTGCAAAAAGAACAACACAAAACTTGTTTTTTTCTAGAAATACATCTCTACTGTTGCCTCGACTGTTGCACATTTAAGACAAGAGCAAACACCAACAAAGTTGTTGCCAGAATATTATACAATTTATTCTTGTGAGGAACCAGAATTTTGATTTTAAACGAATTTTTCAAGAAACATACTCAGGATATGAACAGTATCGTCGTGTCGATGTTGGAATATATGTAGATTACATAAAGGGAATCCATTTCAACTTCGTCATAACCCACTGCATAACTTGGTAGCGAAAGCCTTGGTAGCAGGAATTGCGAAGAAGAAGCTGCTTATTGACATCTGGAGCATCGGTGATATTCTGTATGAAACTTTTCGTAAAACCCGTTACGTTGATAAAAACTGTTCGCATATCTGCACCCTCGTCTGCACCCATACATGAGGTAATGCTGCCGACGTTTGACAGCCAAAAGGATGAAACTGAGATGACGAGCAAAGGAAAGAGGGCAAAAAAGGCTAACAGCGCAGCCGAACAAATATTTCAAATTGCCCAAATGCGTGACTTGGACATGCAGGAATTATTCCGTTTTGAAATTTCTGGAAAGACCATGATCCAGAGGATGCTATTTGATGAACATGGTGAAAGCTCAAAAAGCAGCCTTTGGAAAGAATAGAGGACTATAGGTAATCCGGATACAATTGCTGGCAATGCCGCTTTTGAGTCAAACGACCGGACGTTCTTCGTCCTTGACGTAATGAATTGCTTGAGAAGAGTCATGAATAATAAGAACCAAAAACATTTTGAAGATGCATATTAAGCCTATTTGTGTTATATTTTGAGACTAACAAACAATTCAGGAAGAATCGACCATGTCTTTGATAGCTATTATGAATTTCCTCCAAAGGATTCCCAAAGACAGGATACAGACAGAAAAAAGCATTTTCAGTATCTCCAGACCAATGCAATGGTGTATACGTCAATACTAAATTTATGCAAAACGACGTAGAGAATTTGCATTTTGATCTTGACTGCTTCTCTGTGGAAGAAGCAAATTTCCGTATCATGCTGCATCTCGTGCTGCATGCAAAACATGCCATTAGGTCAGGATTCAAGAAACTCGCAATAGAACTGCCGAGACAGACATTGCAGTTTTGGCCCTGTATCATTAGAAAATCCTGCGGGAAATGGGTGCGAAGGAAATGTGCATCCGAGCTGGGATTGGTGACAGAACAAGATTCTTTCCCAATCATTACCCATTTGCCGAAAGATTTGGGATCTGAACTATGTGCGATATTGCCTGCCCTTCACGCCTTATCTGGAGCTGATTATACCAACAAGTTAGAGTAAAAAAAAGCTGCCTTACACACGGCGTCGTCAACTCGTCTATGCCAATTTGGGGTGTCGCTTGACTGGGAGGAAATTCAAAGCAATCAAGACCAGGCGGAACAATACCGCGTACAGCTTTTACGAAAAGACTCGCCCTGGTTGTTTCGGCACAGGAAAAATACCGACATTGGCAGCTTACCGCCCACGAGTCGATGCATTAAAGGCCATATTTGCCTAGAGCATAATTTCACACATACTCACAACTGCACTGCTTAGACGATGTACCGATAGAACTAGACCCACTTGAATTTAATTTAGAAAAAGTAGACAATATAAGTTCCCCAAAAGAACATTGTACAATATCCTGACAACTTTGTTGGCGTATTTTCGTGTGTGAAATGTGCAACAGCTAGATGCATTTGTAGAAAAGTCAAGTTTTCTGTTGTTCTTTCTGCAAATGCAGTAGCTGTGTGGATAATCCAGACTGCAAGAATGACGTTTAGTAATTATTTATCAGTACTGTGGTTATTGTTTCTAATGTTTTTATTTTATAAATGTTGAGTTTCAAACCTATGCTTGCTATTATTCGTGCGTGACCTGTTAAAATTGTCAAAATTGGGCATTATTATTTTTCAGTAAAAATAACGAGTGAGAATCGCAATTTTATTTTTTTTATGCTAGTTTGGGTAATTTCTATGGCATCTAGCGACATCATTCGACTCAGATTTCTTTTTTTATTCGATGTATGCCATTTCCATAAAGAAAAAACGACCAGAAACCGTCCAATAATAAAAGAATTTGAAGTTGGGTCAGCGCCATCTTTGATGCCCCACAACTAAAAAAGTGACATGATCGAGCAAAAGCACCCGAGTGATTATTTGTCCTGGGATGGTCCTTTAACGATCCCAAAAGAGAAACTTAGGGTACATCTTTTTCCCGACAGGAATACAGCCAGGCTCTGGACTAATGTGTGCAGAAAGTGATCACTACCTATATCGTGGATGACTCATCGCGGAGAACAGCCGCAGCGGGCGGCAAATAACAAAGAGAGATATTCTAAATGTGTTTCGGAGGGCACCATTTGTGCTACAGAAATTCTAAAAACGGATTAATATTTGATATTTTCAGTACTTCAAAATGACTACCTGCGATTTTCAAAAAAATCAAAATTTATTCGTGAAATTGAAAAAAAAATTGAAAAAATTTTTTGGAATTTTTTTTTGACTAGTGCATCAAATAGAATTCAAATCTGAGTATAACCCTTTTTTCAGATTTGAAATCGGACTGATAGTTTTCCCAAAATTATTTTATTACTTTTGATGTATTTTCTCTCTGTCGCACACTTGGTACTCAATTTCAGTCCCCTTTAGCCTTAAACCGCATGGATCCCCTGTATAATACAATAGCCTGTTGAAAACTTGTCACTTTCGCAACTATTTTGTCAATTTACCTCAAATTCTGATCATGGACGCTGAAACGGTGATATCTTGATACAAAACTAACCTCTAGATTTTTTAACTGCCATTATTGACATATCAGTGTGAAATCATAGCAGTGTGATTTTAGACAGTTATTACGTCAATTTACACTCTTAAATTCTTAAATTTCATTCCAGATGCTAATATACCAATTTGGAACGCCCGAAATTTCATTTTTAGACATTAAAATCGATAACTGTTATACCTGGATCACTCTGTATACCTACCGCGTAAATATTATTGTTATGGTCCGGTACGACCCTTCTGAATCACCCTGTACTTATAAAGGTTATTTCACATAAAGTAATAATGATTTTCAGTATCACGCAAAGAATTCATCTCAACTATAATTACCCGGTGCAAAAATAAAAGCCCCCGGTGTGTTTACCCATCGACTCGCCCATCACTAAATTTCAGGTGTGTAATAATGTGTAATATTGGGACACTTCGCCCACAAGTGCCCCATCGGCCTTAAATAGGAAAAGTCCAGAGATGTATCGATTTAAATCGACGGTACCTAAGTATATGGGGTCGACCCTGAGCGCACAAGCATTTTTGTTGATAAAATAAAAAATGGCGGCCGCCGCCCGTGTTTTGGGCGACCACGTGTTTCACGCGCCATGTTGTTGTAAACACAAGAACGTCGCCCAAACACGGCGCCCGCTTCGATTATTCCCATTTCCTTTTCCTTCTCTCCTCCTCGCCGCCTCCGCTTCCTTCGCCCGCTGCCGCTGCTGCTGCTGCCGGCGGCCCAGACCCGCCGCCGCGATGACGTCATCGTCGCAGCCCTCTCCTCATCCCGCCCCTGACAAAAAGGGGGCACCACTCCAGGGGCGCCCCCTCCGGCTTCCTGGCGGAGCCCCGCGAGTAACAATATGCGCAAGCAGTAAGCCACGTGATCGGAATGTTTGTTGTTGTTGTTATGCCGGAGCGGAGAGAGCAAGATGGGGGAACCGGTCGCGGCGGCGGCCGTGTCTCCTGGCGCACGCTCCGTTTTGTTTACATAACACATAAGTACACAGGAGGCATATAATATAGTAAAAAAGGGGCTGCATCGGGGAAATAAATGACTTACGATTTGGGTAGGTGTATGGCCGGTGCGCCTTTTCGCTGGAAGACGCCGTCGACGAAGACGCCGTTCTTGCCGTTGCATAACATGTAAAAGAACGGATGGTCGTAGAAGACCTCCAGGTGTCGGCGGCTGATGAAGCTCGAGTGGCCCATGTTGACGTCGACGTCGCCCCGCGAAGAGTTCCTGCCGATGACGACGCGATTCTGCCGCACCATGTACTCGAAATCGCGGCCGTCTATCCTGGCGATGGCCTCCGTCTTGGAGTCGCCGTGGCCGGGGGGCGACCACGGCACCTTGGAAGGACTGGCCGGCGCCGACTTGAGCGACAGCAGCGTCCAGGCGTCGCTTTCCGACGTCTGCGACGAACCGAACGCGGACATGACGCACACAAAACGCTGGCTTTACTAAAACACACTAAAACCAAACTGATATACAACACCGCACCACCGGAATACTCTCTAACGCGACGACGATATTATCGTATCGTTCTATATTTATATAGGGTATGTGCGTACGCTGCTGGCAGGCTGGCCGTCCGGTCCGGATGGATCTGTGCCGTGTGCTCGCTTCGCTCGACGATGACGGGAAGGGCCGAAACGCGGAAACGTCCAGAAGGATGCCCTCTGCGGTACCCTATCGTTGCGGACGCCGTTTCATAACACGACACGGCAATGGTAAACACTCACGGCGACGGCTGCGGCGACGAGGACGTGACGGTGTTGGTAAACACGTGAGGTTGCCATATGCAACCCGGAGAGGAGAGACAGAGACACCTGGGGGACTGGGGCGCATGAGCCTCGGACCGCGGAGGAACGCCTGGCTCCATCTCGACACGAACCGATGGCAGCTTGCCCTTTTTCCGCCGCAGAAAACTTGAGCTGCGCGAGCACACAACATGTAGATAATCGATACCCAAGATACCCTTCCAGCTGGAGGTGCCTGTTTGAAAATCGCTGCGAAATTAAGGTGCTGGTGCATCTAGGCAGCAGCTAGCCATTGAAAAGAAAACGTCGCGGTCGCTCAAAAACTTGTACGAGTATTTTTTTTCTCAAAGCGTCACGCAGAGGTGAGTTTACGGGCCGCTACTTTTCAAGCGGCGCCTGACGCGCGCCATCTATCGACTCTTGAATGAACCTGTAAACGGAGCCAGGAGCGGACTTGCCTTTTTCTCAATGTCGGTTCCCACTCTTCCCACTGTGGTTCCCACATAGATTGTTCCCAGATGCGAATATTTAGACAAAAAATGCGATTTTGTATGTCAACTGGAATTCGAGGGCTCTGATTGGCCAATATAAGAACTTTGACATGACATTTTGCATTATCTGTCCGAATTTCACGTATGGGAACCCAGCTTATTTACAATTTAAATAATAGGCTACTTCGTTTGGACAGGTGCGCATGCTTGAAGGCTTCAAATTTTGAAAACTTCCGTACACCTGTCAGTTGAATGGCAACGCTGCATGCTCTGTCTAGCCGCTTGACCAACAACTGGTTCCTGGCTGTCACTTTTATACATACCGTAAATGCATCTCTTCGTAGCTTCTTTGAACTTCCTTCTCGGTACAGTCATTTTCAACAGGTTCTATTCTTTCGTCAAAACATGAGCAAATGAAATGTAGGTCAGGTAGAAACGAGAAGTGTGATCATAATTGTCACCAGAGGGCATTGTCACAAGTGACAGTTGGCGCCGGTGTCTTGTTGTTTTGAGCGCTGTTGCCATTTTCGTTGTTCCTGAACTTCCACAAATGATCATTGAACTTAATTTCAATGAAACATTTCCTTTCAATATAAAAAATGGTATCTAACATTCAACCAAATTATTTGTTGAATTTTAAGTGCACTACAATATTTTTTAGTGTTAATTTTCAATATCAGTGTACGAAACTATAGAATTCGCGCCAGACATGCGCACTCAAAAAAAAAACGAAACGAAGGGACCTATATATTCGTCCGTTAGCCCAGGAATAATAGACATTGACCCGGAACAAAATCCGAACCGAATTTTTTTTTGCTTTATATCATTCGATGATGTGTCCTGAACATGCCATGGAAAATCCCGCACTGTAACTCATCTGCGTTACAAGATATTGGCGAAAGAGGGCGCACCACACCGTTTTTATGGTTTTTTCAATTCTAACCCAAAAAATGCAAGAATCATGAAGATTTTTTTATTCATTGTCACTCTATGGCATGCCCTGAATATATCCTGAAAAATTCATCCAACTACCTCTTGTGGTCTCGGAGATATAGGTTACTTTTTGTCGACATACTTACTTTTTCTCGGTTTTCACCATATTATTTGACATTATCCAAAAAATGCATAAATTATGAGGATTCTTCTATCTAGCAGAACTGTCAGCTCAAGTACAGACTTGATGGACATATTGCCATAAATATGTGCCACAGTTGTATTCAGAGGAAGGAGAGTATAACATGTACAATTATTAAATTTTTACACTTTCTACACTCGAAAATTATTCAAATTCCATTTTTTTGCGTTCCATATATCACTTTACCATATTATTATGGTCACTGAAGCTGGGTTACTCAACCAGAAGCTGCTCATCCACAGCACATCCACACAAAATGGACGAAAGTTCACAGTAAATGAATCTGTTAGATCCAGAGTTTTGACTGTTCAACGTTCCGAATTGTAATTGCACACAGGCCGTCGAATGGTGGTTTTTCATACTGCAGAAAAGGAATATGTTTAGCCTCCAACATGGTATCCCAATCAGAATCCTACTTGAATCTAGACGAGGCACTCCCCTCGGCACTCCCTTGGTTACTTGAGCTCCAAATTACACAATTATACACACCAGAACGCTCCGCACATGTACACTGCGATCTAACGGGAAGAGTCTAGAAAGATCGTGTGTTATCCAGAATGGCTGCTCTCTATGCGCTGCTCGTAACAGTATTTCTGTCGCACTAGTGTAGTATCGATGAACCTGATTTTCTCATTTTACTCCTCCCTCTCTTCCATGAAATTTCAAACTTGCAGAAAAGCTTCCTGCTTCACCAGATCAGCTGGTTTGCCTTTGTCGCAAACAATTGTTATGGTTGATGGTGAACAAAGTCAAGGCATTCTTTGTGGTAGCGTCCATCGTCCATCAGTAGCAGGCGAAGCCGAGTTATCCCCTAGGCGGACTAGGACTCTGCTGCTTAACTCATCCATCCTTTCTAGTGCAACTTGTTTGACAAGTTTATTATCCAGTTCTTTATCTTTTACTGATTGATATTTTTGCCTTCTGGACTTCTTCGCTTGTTTGAGCACCTGATCGGGATTGGCTTCTTCTCCACATACAGGTGACCCTACATAGGCTAATGGCAGATAAAGGACTTCAAGGCGAGTCAGGATCCACAGAAGAAATTGTGTTTTCTCCATTGGTTACGAAGATACAGGGTGTTTTGTGTGTTACGTGTGAAACTTTGATCAGCGATATTTCTGAAACGGCTGAAGATATTTTGTTGAGATTTACCAGTAATATTTCTCTGTGGAAACTTATCCAGAAGCCAAACCGGGTGAATCAGTATTCAGGACCAGGTTAGAAAAAATGTGCCCTTCAGTTATTTGATCAAAAAGTCGCTTTCGGCCTCGTATTTAGATACCGACTTGAGACCGAAGTATACGAGCTCGTATATGTCGCTTTATGTCGTTTACGTGTTTGTTGTGGTAATACATAGGATGTAATGACTTTTATATAAGTTGTATATGGATATTACCGAGGATATTACAGTTTATGTTTTTAAGTTGACACTTGTCAAAATAACCTCAAAAATTACAAGAAAATTCAAATTTGCAATGAAACAAACACGTAAAATGTTGTACAACACTCGTGGCTTGTTGCACAAGATGCTTCCCGACACTCAGCCTCTTACAGAACTCGGGCTGCGCCCTCGTTCTGCAAATTTTGACTTCGTGTCTGAAAACCACTTATGTAACAGCCACCTCGTATTGTAAACTACTATTACAGGCCTTATTTTCTTGAAGATTGAAAAGGGCAAAAACGCAAGAGCCCAAATCTTCCACATATTTTCACCTTTGAAATATTTCGTTCTCACAACAAATTCAGTTTCTACCGATTTATGGTCCATTTTTCGAGGCGCGATGGTAGATATTAATGACAGGGGAGAGGAAATTATGTCAGTCGAAAAAATGGGCTAAATTATTCCAAAATGTGGGAATACATCATGCAGATCAAGGGTTTTGTGGTTGGTTACGAGTGTAAAGATGTCACACATGTTTAAAAATTACTATTTTGTTTCTTCTTGGCCACCATTTTTTATGACTATGACTTTTATGATTTATGAAATTAAATGCCTCGTGTAGTGGCAGTGGAGGTGCCAAGCTATTGGTTGAAGAAATCCTCATAATTTCTGCATTTATTGGGATACTATTGAGAAAACCAGGAAAAAGTAAGTATATCAATCAAAATTGGCCTATATCTCCAAGACTGCAAGAGGTGGTTCGATGAAATTCTCAGAATATGTCCACGGCATGTAACAGTGTAGCACTGATTGAAAAAATCTCTATGGTTTCTGCATTTTCTGGGTTATAATTGGAAAAACCCATAAAAACGGTGTGGTGCGCCCTCTCTCGCCAATATCTTGTAACGCAGAAGGGTTACAGTGCGGGATTTTCTACGGTATGTTCAGGACATGTTACAGAATGATATGAAACAAAAAAAAAATCGGTTCAGATTTTGTTCCGGGTTTGGTGCTATTTTTGTCTAATATTCCTGGGCTACGTCTCCCAGTTCTCACGTGGTGTCGTAGATTTTTAAGCCTCGCCAGACGTAGTGGCGGAGGCTATTTGTGGCCGCTTTTTTTCGTGATTTTTTTTTCTCGTTTCTCGTTCCTCGTTTCTGAACAAAATTCACCTAAATCTTCCGTATCTTTTGAACGGTTCAATATATCCAGTTCATTCTTTCGCTAATCGAATTTCAACTATTGCAGGTTGATACCGACGACGTTTAAAGATGATCGGTAAAATATAAACAATCTTTAACAACAATAAAGAATGCACAATTCGTGAAACTCATTTAAATAGAGAAAACACATGGATGCCAGCCTTTCCATCATCATATCTTTCGATCTAATGAAGCTTTGTGCCTAATTTTTTTTTTAATTGAAGTACCTACATATCCAGACCTTTGTCACAGTGTGACAGCGATTGAGAAACAATGGTTTATTATTTATTTATAAGGTTTATAAACATTTTCATCGGCTATGAATGCAGCAAGATTTTCAATCAGCGAGGGAAATTTTTATTTTCACAGTTTTCTGTATACAACCAGCGGAGCGATTTGAGCCAAAGTATTTAGTGGGAGCGGTACGCAAAAGCATACCGCATTTTGGAGTGCAGTAGCGAGATTTTGCATGGGCGTACTTTATATCAAGACAAACGATTTGACCCGCAGCACTCGATATTTCGTCCCTTAGGGGGCCAATGGGGGCCCTCCAAATTTTCAAGAAGCAAGAACTTACACAAAATAATCATTGAGTATCGTCATGTATGTCATAAGTGAAGCTTACGGATCTATTGAAAATGTTTTCATCAAATGTCGTCGTGTCCGATTCATTCTTCACATTTGAAAAAAATTCTTTCGCAGAGGTCAAAAAAACTGTTTTTATTTTTTCTGCTGTGCAAGGAAACAATAAATTCATATGTTTTGTTGCGTTCCCAATTGAATCGCGTTCCGTAAACTCAAATATGAAGACAATTTTTTCGCAATATCATTTTCCCAAGAAGAGGTGACCTCTTCAGTATTCCCTTTTTCAACAGCATTTTTTTCAATGTTCCTAGTGGATAAGACTGTCAATTTTCGCTGATATGAGAAGCTTGAACTGTTTTCTTAGTAATTTCCATGCAACATGGCTTCAAAACATACAAGAGAACCCTAAAAAAATTTTTAGTGGTATCCAGATATCCAGTGGGGACATAGAAAGAAATGCTCTTGGAAAAGAGGTACTGAAGAGGTCACCACTTCTTTGAAAAATACCATTACAAGAAAAACTTCTTTATAATTAGGTTCAGGGAATGCGATTTAGTTGGGAACGCAACAGAACATATGAATTTATCGTCTCCTTGCATAGAAGAAAAAATGAAAACAGTTTTTTTGACCTCTGCCAAAGAAATTTTTTTTCAAGTGTGAAGAATGAATCGAACACAACGACAATTGATGAAAATATTTTCAATAGGCCCGTAAGCTTCACTTATGACATACATGACGATACTCAATGATCGTCATGTGAAAGTTCTTGCATCTTGAAAATTTGGAGAGCCCCCATTGGTCCCCTAAGGGACAAAATATCGAGTGCTGCGGGTCAAATCGCTTGTCTTAGTATAAAGTATGTGCATACCAAATCTCGTTACTGCACTCCAAAATGCAGTATCGATGTGTTTTTAGGTGTGTACCGCTTGCACTAATTGCAGAATTTTTCAAAAGAAAAAATTTTGATCTATGACTCATAGTTTTTGAGATATGATTTTTTTTCTGACGCAACCAACAACTTTAAAGAAATGGTGCGCGCATGCCACTCATATATACTATGCAAAGTGCTCTATACAGGGTGATTCATGAGTGACCTTACATAGGCTGATGGGAGATAGAGGACTTCGAGGCGAGTCAGGATCTGCAGAAGAAATTTTGTTTTCTCTATTGGTTACGAAGATACTGGGTGTTTTGTTTGTTTCGCACAAAACTTTGATAAGCGATATTTCTGAAACGGCTAGAGATATTTTGTTGAAATCCACCAGTTCTATTCCTCTGCTGGAACTTGACCAGAAGCCATACCGAATAAGTCAAGATCCAGGGCCGGGCTAGTAAAAATGTGCCCTTTTGTTATTTGATCAAAAAGTACATTTTCTGACTGCTTTTTTGAAAAACTGCTATCGAATTCGAAAAGCTAAGGAAAAATGCTTCAAAAATCACTCTTCAATTTAGATGGCACACCTGAACCTTTTCGACAATAAAATTAAAAGTGGAATTTGTAATTTGTGGGTCATTTTCCATTTTCGACCAGACATAATCGACTCATTGTTTGATTGAATTCATTCAAATTCATTTTTTAGCTTGTTTCTGTGTAGTAGAAGGGCTTAGTTAAAAGAAAAATTTGATAGCCGAAGATTTTTTTACGACCAAATTGAGTGTAATTTTGTGTTTCACTCTCGAAATTGTCATTAAAAAAAAAGGTCGGCTCTGGAATTTTTCTTTCAACCAAGCCCTTCTATTCAACAGAGCAAGCCAAAAAGTGAATTTGAATGAATTCAATCAAACAATGAGTCGATTATGTCCGGTTGAGAGAGGAAACTTACTCACAAATTTTGATTTCAATTTTATTGTCGAAACGGTTTAGGAGTGCCATCTAAATTGAAGAGTGATTCTTGGAGCATTTTTCCTTAGCTTCTCGAATCCGATAGCAGTTTTTTAGAAAAGCGGTCCAAAATTGTATTTTTTGATCTAATAACAAAGGGGCTTATTTTTTCTAGTCCGGCCCTGGATTTTGGCTTACCCGGTATGATTTCTGGATAAGTTTCAACAGAGAAATATTACTGGTGAATTTCAACAAAATATCTCCAGCCGTTTTAGAAAAATC
>CASBRS010000026.1:0-81000 GCA_949128115.1 Anaspis maculata | reverse complement strand
TAAAAACCGGTCACGGTTAACCGGTCAATAACCGGTTAAAAACCGGTCACGGTTAACCGGTCAATAACCGGTCACGGTTAACCGGTCAATAACCGGTTAAAAATAACCGGTCAATAACCGGTTAAAAGCCGGTCACGGTTAACCGGTTTGACCGGTTATGGTTAACCGACTCGACCGGTTACGATTAACCATAACCAATAATCGGTCAAGGTTAAAAGGCCGGTTATGGTCCATTTGTTCAAAATCGTTTACGGTTAACGACGGAGTCATATTGGTGGAATAAGCGTTGCGAAATCAATCCGTGTGGGTTTAAATCCTTGACGGATTCTTACCATTTTGGTCTCTTTCGATAGCTACAAGGATGTACTTTGGTTTGAGCCCATTGGAATTTTTTTCGATTTTGGAAATGCCAATGGGCTCAAACCAAAATACATCCTTGTAGCTTGCGAAAGAGACCTAAATGGTGAGACTCTGTCAAGGAATAAACCCAGAGGGATTGATTTCGCAACGCTTTTTTTACCAATCCAACTCCGTTCTTAATCAGTTACTACAACTAGCTGGTCAATCACCGGTGAATTTAAACAACTGGTGCATCATGGTATAGGGTAATTATCACAGCGGAGGTAATGCAGAGTCCATCCTTATGATATCTTTGATATCTATGATATCCTTATCCTACTTATCCTATAAGCTGCAAGGCAAGTACACTCACTCACCTATACCTAGTCTTTTGAAAATATGTTTATCAAAATTATTGTGTATGATGGCGAAAATACGGAAAACTTGCAGGTACCTATTTAGTTATTTTTTGATTGAGGGTTCAATTTCGTGGGAAGTGAAGTTGAAATTTGACATATTCAAACCAAAAGATCAAAACGCTGGAGTAGACTTCCATCAAGATTTTTAAATAAGTATACAGGATGTTTCGTGTTTAATCGGAAACGTTTTGACAGCGGATGAAGCATAAAAAAATAAGTGGTTTTTCTCCGTTTTTCTCCAGAAATGTACAAAAACTGAGATAAAGCCATTCAAAGTTGAGATTGAAATGAAGTTTTCCTCACATAATTTCCACACCGTTGAAACAATTTGCCTCAAATTTTACATAGCTCGTCCCTGTTATCTTCCATTATTTCTACGCCATTGACTATTTTTCAGAAATGCCTATAGGCACTTGAATTATGCAATCAATTCAGAAGAAAAAGTTATTCCTGGTAAATATTAAAAGCTTCCTTGTCAAGATATTTGAATCCGAATGTTTGAAAAACATGTTGAAAACGCCAATTCCAAGAAATTGAAGATAATGATCGGGGGAAAGTCATGATTTCTTTACTGGAACAGACTTTCCAGGCGTTTTAAGTTCATGAACCAATATTTTAGCTGAGAAGCAACAAGTTTTCTAAAAATTATTTATTTGGCTCTTGAAATTGGTTTACAAGATTTTTTTCAAACATTATGATTCAATTATGTCGAAGACGAAGCCTTTAACAAAAGTTGCCAGGAGTAATTTCTTCCTTTAAACTAATTGCCAGTCCAAATGCCTAGGCATTTTTGCCAAATAGTCAGTGGCACAGAAATTGAGGGGAGAACAGGGACGAGTCCCCCAATATCCACGCCATTGGACCAATGTGTCGAAACTCAAAATCCTTCAAAGTCCTTGAGTGACAGTTTTTGAAGATTCACTTGATAATCACGTATCCAAAATGTGAGGCGAATTGGTTCAACGGTGCGAAAAGTATGTGGAAAAACGATATTTGAATTTTAACATTGAAGGGCTGTATCTCAGTTGATATACGTTTTTGAAAAAAAGTTTTTTTAAAAAAAGCCTTATTGGTAAAATACGCTTTTACGCTTATTGGTAAAATAAGCGTTGCGAAATGAATCCCTGTGGGTTTATTCCTTGACGGAGTCTCACCATTTAGGTCTCTTTCGAAAGCTACAAGGATGTACTTTGGTTTGAGCCCATTGGCATTTCCACAATCGAAAAAAATTCCAATGGGCTCAAACCAAAGTACATCCTTGTAGCTATCGAAAGAGACCAAAATGGTAAGAATCCGTCAAGGATTTAAACCCACACGGATTGATTTCGCAACGCTTATTCCACCAATATGACTCCGTCGTTAAGCGTAAACGATTTTGAACAAATGGACCAAAACCGGCATTTTAACCTTGACCGATTATTGGTTGGTTAATCGTACCGGTCAAGTCGGTTAACCACAACCGGTCAAACCGGTTACCCGTGACCGGCTTTGAACCGGTTATTGACCGGTTATTTTCAACCGGTTATTGACCGGTTATTTTTCACCGGTTATTGACTGGTTATTTTTCACCGGTTATTGACCGGTTATTTTTCACCGGTTATTGACCGGTTATTTTTGACCGGTTATTGACCGGTTATTTTCAACCGGTTATTGACCGGTTAACCGTGACCGGTTATTCCGTAACCGGTCAAAATTTTCTTGACCGGTTAACCGGTCAATTTATTTTTTTCTGACAGCACTACCTGGAAGTCTTTAACTGTACCTTATATGCTATTCTGTCAATTATACCTTAAAATAAAAGCAAGTAGACCATAATACATCGGTTTTATTAGGTACCCACAAAAATTCATTCAGAGGTGTCGTACTCGTAAGTATCCTGGTCAACACAGGGTAAAAAGTTGTCCATGAATTAGAATAATCCTCACAGTGCGTGACATTATCCCACTGACCGACACGTTCAATTACAGGGCATCTCCCTACTACACTTTCTGATTTCTTGTTATGCGTTTATAATAATAGGTACCAAACACAACACAACACCACACCACAATCCACACCAGTCACAACACATCTTTGCCGGTCCAAAAATAGCTGCAAAATTAAGAGTAGATAATGGGGGACCTTGGCGCACCCCCACTCCTCCTCCTTTAGGCCCCGCCCCCTTATTCTGAAGCCCCGCCCACCTGTCAGATTTTGACAGGTGACAGTTGACAGCTGTCATATTTGACAGGTGACATTTGACAGCTGTCATCTGTCAGATTTTGACAGCTGTCACATTTGACAGGTGACTTTGACATTTGACAGCTGTCACATTTGACAGCTGTCTAACTTGACAGGTGACAGGTGATGGCCGCCATGACAGTGAGAAAAGAGCGGGAAATTTGAATTTGACAGCTGACGTATGTGACAGGTGACAGCTGTCAGATTGACGTTTGACACCTGTTAGATATTGGCCGCCATGACAGTGAGAAAAGAGCGGGAAATTCAAATTTGACAGCTGTCAGATTGACGTTTGACACCTGTTGGATATTGGACGCAATGACAGTTGAGAAAAGAGCGGGAAATTTGAGTTTGACAGGTAACGTATTTGACAGCTGACGTATGTGACATGTGACAGCTGTCGAAATTTGATAGGTGACAGATGATGGCCCACATGACAGTTAGAAAAGAGTGGGCGGGAAATTTGAATTTGACAGGTGACAGATGATAGCCGTCATGACATTTAAAAAAAAGAGCGGGAATTTTGAAATATACAGGTGACGTAGGTGACAAATGACGGATGATGATCGCCATGACAGTTTTGGAACTGTGCTATCATTAAGCCTCCGCTGGATAGAGTTACCGGTTACTACAGGTTCCTAGCTGTGATTTCCTCAAGCTTCCGCTGGATGGAGCCACTGGTATTACAGGTCTCTAACTGTGATATCCTCAAGCCTCCACTAGATTGAATCACCTGGAAGTTTGTTGTAAAAGAGTGGAAAATTCGAATTTCAAACAAATTTGTGATTCTGCAAGTAGGTACCTACAGCTAACTTGTCTGCCAGCAAATTTGAAACATAAATTCGTAATTCTGCAAGTAAATACCCACAGCTAACTTGTCAGCCAATGTGGTATTACATCATTTGGACGTTTTTGTCGCATTATATTAAAAAAAAAAACGAATGGAACTCTCCACAATTTTTTATTGAAAAATTATAATCTATTCAGAAAGTATCGTATTTACAAAATAATCATTCATCCTAATATAATAACATAGTTTATGCTGTGAAAATATGTACAAAAAACCAACTTTCAAATTGAGAGACTTGGAAAACTCAATATTTTGTCAAATCAATTATTGCACACGGAGAACCATGGATGCTGATGATTTTCTTCACCTCCAGGAACATTTTTTCCTTGTAGTTGGAATTAAAGTCTTTGATGGCGGCTTCAGTGAATACTTTTTGATACCGTTTGGGTAGATTTACTAGGAAGTCACCTAAATCGGCTACTATGGCATCTCCATAAGATGTGTGGTTTTTGGAGATGCGGAAAATTTTGTACTGTTTGCCCACTTCCAAAGTTGCTAGTTTCACGAACTCCTTCAAGTTAGCGGCACGTTTCAAAGCTTCGAAATCCATAATTATTGATGGTAGAGTGGTTACACGAAAAACACTACGCACTAATATCTCTGATGAATTTACTACTTGCTCTTCTAGATTGCTGACAACTAATGATGGAAGATTTCATCAACCAAGCTATTTATACCCTCGAGCCTTTGGTCACCAACGCGCATGCCAATGATTTGACTAGTATGCAGACAAGTCCAGACTTGTTAATGGCTATGCGCCGTGATAAGAAAAAAACTGTAATAGACCTTATTTAGATAACCCTTAAGGTACATTATGCTTCTGGTAGTAATTTAATGCAAGACTACACATAATACCAAATACGGTAATGTTTGAAACTCGTGATTTGATTTCTTACAGTACAGAATAGTAAAATGACCATAAAAAGTGGCGTTCGGAATATAATATTACTGGCATGCGCACAAGACAGATCAAATTACAAACTGCAACATCACCTTATTTGGTAATGTTTGAAACTTGCGCTTTGATTGGTTGATTACGTATAGTTGATGATTCGTGTTCATGACCATATAAGGTCATGCCAAAATTGACATGCGCATCACAGGTGGAGGGGGTTGAGGGTATAAATTGTCTGGTCAAATGAAATTCGTCATCAGTAGCTAATAACTCGTTGATTATTATAATACTCGTTTATCGATAGCTCATCAGTTAACTGTATTGTGATGGATAGGTTCGTAGTTTTGAAAGATACTATTAAAAAAGTGAGACGCTTTGACATACAAGGCCGTATGGTTCAGTTCATATTGAAACCTGTACCGGATGCTGAAGAGCCAGTGAGCTGGGTGAGAAGCGGTATTGAACAAGTTGTGAAGAGATGTTTAGAAAACCTTGAACCAGAAGATCAGGTTGGATTCAACTTCGGAAGTGAAACTTTTCAGAGAGGAGAAGGCTGGATTAATTTTCAAGCTGCTAAGAACGTAACTTTGGACAAAATTTGGAATCTGATAAGCAGTGTTTATCAGTCGAATTCAACCAACTTTAGTACAGATGCCTTCAATCTTAGCATCACATCTGTACGTCCGCCTACAGGTCTTGGAAAAAGAGGAAGGAAGTACAACACATACACAGAAGAATGCCTCAAACGAAAAGGAATAATATCTATAACCAATGAAGACAATTTGTGCCTGCCTAGGGCTCTAGTTGTCGGTCGAGCCTATGTCACCCGTGATCCTTTGTTGAAAAAGTTAAGACAAAATATTGGTAAACTGCAAGATCAGCAGGCCAAGAAACTGATGTTGGACGCCAGCGTTAACATACCTGATGGAGGTGCGGGTGTTGTGGAGCTTCAGCAATTCCAAACATATTTGTCGGAATACAAAATTTCTGTGTATGAATATGGCAACAAAGGTCGATCCGTATTATTTCAAGGCCCGGAAGCATCCAAAACGTTGAACCTGTTGCACCATAACCATCATTATAACGTGATCTGTAGTCTAACGGCAGCTTTTTGCTGTGATTACTACTGTGAGAGATGTCACAAACCGTTTAATTCAAAAAGTGATCACCGTTGTGGTTCCGCATGCCCTGCATGTCTTCAGTCGCCAGCTTGTATGATGGATCAAGTGACGATTGTGTGCAAAGATTGTGGTCGATCATTTAGGGGACAGACTTGTTCGGAGAATCACCTCAATCACCACGTATGCGAAAAATTAAGAAGATGCTTGAAATGTTTCAAAACAACAAAGACGGATCGTAATCATGTCTGTGGTGAAGTGTATTGCAAAATATGTAATAGACATCAGCCGAATGATCACCTATGTCATATCCAGCAAGATACAGGAAAACCAAAATCAGACGATTTACTATTTGTGTTTTATGACTTTGAAACACAACAAAGATTTCTGCATGATGGAACACATCTTCACGAACCAAATCTATGTGTTTTCAAGCAGTGTTGCGACAGGTGCATAGACACTGACGAGACCATCTGCACCAAATGTGGTGTTAGACTACAAATCTTGAAAGCCAAAGATCCAGTTTCACCATTCATGCAGCATCTCTTAACATTAAGAAAGAAATTCAAACAGATCGTCGTGCTAGCACACAATGGTGGAGGATTCGATCATCAATTTGTTTTGAACTATGCTATAACGCAGACGGATCTCAAACCTGAAGTGCTTATGAGAGGTAAAAAGTATTTATTATCTTTTGACTTACTAATTCAATTTGAAATTACAGGTACTCGATTGATAATGATGAAAATTGGAAATGTCAAGTTTTTGGACTCTTTGAACTATTTCCCAATGGCTCTGGAGGCTCTACCTAAGGCGTTCGCATTGAGTGACCAAGTGAAGAAAGGTTTTTTTCCACATCTTTTCAATGTACCTGACAACGAAAAATTCATCGGTGAATTACCAGACATCAAGTACTACAATCCTGATGCCATGAAACTCGATAAGAGAGAAGAATTTATGCAGTGGTACGCAGAACATAAGAACGACAGGTTCAACATGGAAAAAGAACTGATTGCCTATTGCACAAGCGACGTGAACATTTTAACAGAAGCGTGCCTCAAATTTCGTCGAGAGATGTTGCAAACAACGAACGTTTGCCCTTTCACTGAAGCATGTACAATAGCGTCAAGCTGCAATAAAGTGTACAGAAGGAACTATCTTAAACCAAATACCATCGGTATAATTCCAAAGAATGGCTATAGATATTGCGACAACCAATCAAAAATCGCCATACAATGGCTCATCTGGGAGGAGAAAGAACGTGACATGCAAATAACTCATGCGGCCAGAGGCAAAGAAGCAATCGTTGCAGGAGTGAAAGTCGATGGTTTTTCAGAAAATCATACAGTGTTTGAATTTCATGGGTGCTATTTTCACGGCTGTCAACGTTGTTTCAAGTACCAGAGAGAAGAACCATTGAAAGAAAACCCTTCAGAATCTTTAAGCCTCAGGTTTGAAAATACTGTTACAAAAATAGAGAGACTAAGAAAACTTGGTTATGAAGTAATCGAAATGTGGGAATGTGACTTCAGACAAAAACTTATGGAAAACGAGGAGATACGTCATCATACGGAACAACATCCGCTAGTAACTTCCAGCCCTCTGAATCCTCGTGAGGCTTTCTACGGTGGTCGAACCGGAAATACAAGCGAGTATTACTCTTGTGAAGACGGAGAAAAAATAAAATACTTTGACGTCTGCAGTCTTTACCCATGGGTCTGCAAATATGGTAAATTTCCGGTGAGACACCCTCGTGTCTATGTCGGGGAAGAATGCAATGCATTAGATTTAGAAGAAACAGATGGTATCATCAAATGTACAATTCTTCCTCCCAGGTCTCTTTATCATCCTGTATTACCCATGAAAATGAATGGAAAACTAATGTTCGTACTTTGTCGCACATGTGCTAAAGAACAACAGAAGAGCGAATGTACTCATGACGATAACCGACGAGCTCTTACTGGTACATGGGTAATTGCTGAAGTCTTGAAAGCTCTTGAAAAGGGCTATAAACTGGACACCATGCATGAGATATGGCAATATAATACCGAGCAACTCAACAAAAGCACTGAAATTGCTGGCCTCTTCACAGAGATGATCAACAAATTTCTCAAAATTAAGCAACAGGCCTCCGGATGGCCAAAGAACTGTATTACAGAAGATCAAAAAGGACAGTATGTTCAGCGATATTTTGAGCATGAAGATATCAAGTTAGAAACCCAAGCGATAGAGGTGAACCCAGGATTACGTTCGCTAGCTAAACTTATGCTGACATCATTTTGGGGGAAATTTGGACAGCGAGAGAATCAGATGAAAACGAAAATCACCAGCCAGCCCGATGAACTATTTTCAATTCTCTTCAACCCTTCCTTGACAGTCAGTAGCATTGTAATTATCAATGACGAGAACTTACTTGTGGGATATAATCATATCGAAGAGGCTTACGACGAGTTGACAACAGTTAACGTTGCTATAGCTTGTTATGTAACAGCCCAAGCCCGCCTTGAACTATATAGTTACCTGGAACGTTTGGAGGAACGGGTCTTGTACTATGACACAGACTCTGTTATATACATTGCTCGACCCAACACCTATGATATACCTACCGGTGAATATCTCGGTGATATGACAGATGAGCTGGAATCTTTCGGCACTGGATCTTATATAACAGAGTTTGTGAGTGGCGGCCCGAAAAATTATGCTTTCAGAGTACAAGCTAATGGTGACGACACAAAAGTAATTTGTAAAGTGAAAGGAATATCTTTGAATTATTCCACTACAAACAAAATCAATTTCGGAGCAATCAAACAAATGGTTCTAGAACAATCGGAATCAATCTACATTGTATCGGACAATATCTGCAGAACCAAGTATCATGAAGTGATAACAAAACAGCAGTCGAAGATCTACAGATTAAACTCAACCAAAAGGCGGTTTTTTGAAGATCATAGCTCCCTTCCTTATGGTTACAAAGTTCCAAGATTGGAATAAACTTGAATTATTTATTAAAATCTAGAGTTCATTGTTTTTTATTGCTGTAGAATACTGTTGGTTTCACTTATTCGCATAATAAATTTATAATTGACCTACCTGCGTTTTACTTCACTCCACCCATGAACAAATGACTAATACGAGATTATATTTATTATTATATCTGAAACAGTTTTCCTTCTTCAAGACAGTTGTCAAGATGCGTTTGATCAAGCAGCACGCTACTATATGTATTAATGCTATTCATAATTCTAGTAATGTATCTGATTCAGCCTCGGATTCAGCTAAACATGGATCTTTGTTGCCAACAAACGTCAGATGCTTAATTTGCGGTCCATCAAACTGTGGAAAAACAAATTTGATGTTGAGTCTGATTTACGACAAAAATGGCTTGAAATTTGAGAATCTGTACGTATTTAGTAAATCATTGCATCAATTTAAATATCTGCAGCTTGCAGATATCCTTTCGCCGATTAAGGAAATTCAATTCTTCACTTATGGTAACAATGATGAAATACCACCACCAAATGACGCTTTATCCAATTCTATTTTTATATTTGATGATATAGCATGTGATAAGCAACATGTAGTCAGATCATATTTTTGCATGGGACGTCATAATGGAGTTGACAGTTTTTACTTGTGTCAGAGTTATAGTAGAATCCCAAAACATTTAATTCGAGATAACGCAAACCTACTGGTATTATTCAAACAAGATAATATGAATTTGAGAAAGATATACGACGACCATATCAATTCAGACATGTCTTTTAAAACCTTCCAAGAAGTATGTGCACTCTGTTGGAATGATTATAAATATGGATTTTTGGTTATTGATAAAGATCGTGAGCCTAAGAATGGTCGCTACAGGAAGGGTTTTGACGTGTTTATAATACTGTAACATTTCAGCAAACACCTCAGTGTTGTTTCAGTCATGCAAAGGGAAAGTACTTCCCTCGACTTACAACAGAACATTATTCACACTAGAAATATTATAAGAGAAAAATGTAATTTAATCAAAAGAAAACGAGAAGATAATGAGGAATTTTTGAAAATGAAATACAGACCAATAACAGAACCGCTAAGCAAAATTTTGGGAAGCACTACTGATTATGGTCAAAAATCAATATCAGCACTACCACCTATAATTTCCAAATGCACGTCTTCAACAAGCAAAAAACAACACAAGAAAACATTGAAGCGACCTCGGAACGTTGTACATCTCAGAAATATAAAAAATAAATCAGTGAAACCATCACATACCACATCGGACCGTGAATCAGTTTTTATTTCCGAAAATAAATGTCAGCCCCAAAGAGAAGATAAAGAAGAGAAAGAAGAATCCTCGAAAGCATCAGCTTTTACCACACCAAGTCAGGAATCAATCTTCACATTGGAGAATCAACCCAAATTGACGCGACCTCGGGATGTTGTACATTACCGCAATATGAAGTATAACTTGGCAAACCTACCGACATCTACCACATCAAGTTCAAAATCGAATGAAAATGAGTTACAATCGAATAGTCATAGTAGAGAAGGAGAAGAGACGGAAACACGCATAGAGCAACCGTCGTCAGCAGCTAACACGCGCAAACAACATTTAGATGTTTCCTATTACCTCTCCAAACTCAAAAGTGGCGGTGATTGCAGTACAATGGATTTAACGTCGGGTGTTAGATATTCAGACAGACGTTATATTCTTGGAGATTCTGTTATAAATTTCAAAGAAAATCAGCTAGAAGTGGATGATCGAACTTACGACATTACTCCAGGCCTGGCTGAACTAATCTTCAAGAAAGATCCTAATTTGGGAGTGATTCAAGAAGCAGATAAAAAATTATATTGTACGATTTTAAGAACGACCAATGCGCTTCGAAAACGTTACAGTTCGACCGAAAATATTTGTGAAAAAGTGAAGAGAAATCCAAAGTACAGAACGGTTATTGAACCTTTATTGTCTAAATCTCAAAACAAAGCTAGAAGTAAAACTGGTGGAGGTGTGAAAGAAATTAATGCAAATAAACTGGTTGAACAGCTAGAAATCTTATTCTATGATAAAACATCTGACCACTCACAAGAAATTTTACGTATTGAGAGGAGCTTGAGGGAATCGGGGATTATTTTATGAAACGCAGGAGTATTTTTAATTAGTCTTTCTCCAGATGTGCTCCAAGAACAATGTCAACTGTGAAAAAGCAAATTGTGGATGAGATCCATAAACCAGCCAGAAGGAATTTCAAAAGGAGACGAGTTATACTAAAAGGCATAGATGATTTGTGGCAAGCCGATCTTATTGACTTGAAGCTCTATGCTGGAAAAAATAGAGGATATTCCTATTTACTCTGTGTGATTGATTGCTTTTCAAAGTACGCCTGGGTACAACCACTGAGACAAAAATCTGCTTCAGAGGTTGCAACTGCGTTTGAAAACATCTTACTAGAAAAAAGAGCGCCTAAAAATCTACAAACTGATGATGGAACTGAATTTTACAACAAATTATTCAAATCTATCACAAAAAGATACAAAATCAACCACTACTCAACATATAGCACTCTCAAGGCCTCCATTGTTGAACGATTCAACAGAACGCTGAAAAACGCTCTTTGGAAGCAGTTCAGCCTACAAGGAAACTATAAATGGTATACAATCATAGAATCATTGGCATCAAAGTATAATGAAACTAAACATAGAACTATTGGGAGAAGTCCAATTTCAGTTAAAGGGAAACGTATTGAGAAATATCTGTTGAAATATGTTTACAAAAATGATGATGCACCTCTAAAAGTTCTTCCGAACCATAAAGTTGGAGATTATGTGAGAATTTCCAAATACAAAGCATTATTTGCTAAAGGATATACTCCTTCGTGGAGTACTGAAATATTCCAGATCAAAAAAATCAAAAGAACAAATCCTGTAACGTATCTCCTTAAAGATTCACTTGGGAAAGATATAGCTGGAGGTTTCTACAAGGAAGAAATTCAACACGTCAAGTATCCAAAACACTATCTGGTTGAGAAGATTCTGAAGCTGAAAGGAAATAAAGCTCTTGTTAAATGGTTAGGTTTTGACACAATGCATAATAGTTGGATTAATAAAAATGATATAGTATAAATAGAAAGTGTTTTTTATTTCAACAGCATTCTTGCTTATGTCCTAGTCATGGTAAAACCTTCAAGAGGCTCACGAAAAAAGCGTATCATACCAACACCGCGATTTGGATCTGGTTTATCCATTAGTGCAGACAATTTTTTATCTCTTTTACCGAAAAGAAAATTGTCAAATGTAGATTTGGCTTATCTAGCAAAGAAATACAAAATACCACATTTCAGAGGTGTTTTTATGAGCGATACACTCCCCAAAAAGCCTAAGAAAGTCGAATTTGCAATTTTGAACTTAGATATCATCAGAAGAAGTGGTACCCATTGGGTTTGTTACAAAAAAGTTGGCAACAGTGTGAAGTTTTTCAACAGTTTAGGGAACAAAAAGCCTCCAAGAAGTTTGAGTCGATATATGAAAAGATTTAACATCACTGTAAATAAGACTAAATATCAAGAACCCAATACGTACATCTGCGGACAACTGTGCTTACTATTTTTACTAGGTTACATCTGCTGACATGGGTTTGAATTTTGGAAAAGTATATAAATCACGATGTATATCTAAGAAAAAGCACAGTCTAAATACTACAAGCAAGCCTAACACAAGGCTTACAGCAAAAAATATAAAATTTTTGCAGTTGATGGGCTATAAAATTTCATGGTAACATCACGATGGATATGTTGGAATTAGAAGAAACACCCGCAGCTGATAGTTCAATAGAAGGTATTGAGTTTCACAGTCATCATCCCTATGCTGCAAATAAATTTCAACCCGGGGATGAGATACGCATCAGCCTTCAACATCAGGATATTTACACATTACCTAGTCAAAGTTTTTTATACTTAGAAGGAAAATTTTTAAATGAAGATGGTAGTGCTAAAGCTAAGGATTCCTGTAAATTGATCAATAATGCTTTCGCTTTTCTATTCGATGACATTAGATACGAACTAGGTGGTGTAGAAATCGATCGAGTAAGAAATCTGGGAATAACTACTACTCTTAAAACTTTTGTGTCTTCTTCTCTGGGATATGACAGACATCAACATCATGGATGGTGCAGACCACAAAGTAGTTCGCTTGACATCGTGAAAAATGGCTTTTTCAGTGTTTGCTTACCGCTGTCCAATCTGATTGGCTTTGCAGAGGATTATCGGAAAGTAATAATAAACGTTAAACAAGAATTAATACTTTTGAGATCCAGAAATCAGCATAATTGTTATGTCTCACCTGTATTGGTACAAAATGAAGAGCCACCCAAAGCAATAATCGAGATAACAAAATTGTCTTGGAACGTTCCGTATGTTGGAGTTGATGATCATCAGAGACTTTATTTGATGCAATATTTGAAGACCGAAAAAATTATTTCAGTCGGCTTGCGAAGTTGGGAGCTTTTTGAATATCCAGTACTACCATCATCTCGAAAACAAGTATGGAGTATCAAGACTTCAACTCAAATGGAGAAACCTCGCTATGTGATTCTGGCTTTCCAAACAGGAAGAAATAACACAGTTAAAAAAGACACTAGCATATTCGATCATTGCAACATCAGCAATGTTAAATTATTTCTCAATTCTAAATCATACCCGTATGACGATTTAAATATTGACTTCGCCAAAAATTACTATGCTTTGCCATACAATTTATATTACAAATTCCGAGAATCATTTTATAACGATGAAGTAACCTATCCACTTCTATCATTCGAAAATTTCAAAGATATCGCTCCTTTAATTGTAATTGATTGTTCAAAGCAGTCAGAAGTTGTAAAAACAAGTCCAGTTGATGTAAAGCTTGAATTTGAAGCATCCGCTGCTTTTCCCAATGATACAACTGCATACTGTCTGATAATACACGATCGAATAATTGAATATAATCCACTAACCAGCATCGTTCGAAAGAGGGTCTCCCTATAAACGTTTGGGCTAGAGAATGCGCAGACCTACACAAATTTAGAACGCGAAAATCGCCTATAAATTGGAAAAGAACCTTTAAAAACATCATTCTGTCAAGACCCATAGCATAGTGAACATCATGGAGTTCCTTCAACATTTGTATGCTTTGTCAACAGAATATCCTTTAAACAAAAGTGGTTCAAAGCGATTAGTACCTTGTTTGGTTGGAATGGTTCCATGTGTCGTCATTGAAGAGAGAAACAGAGGAAGACTTCTCATGTCACCGGAAGTATTCAAAAATATCGAAACATCAGGCTGCAAAACGAAAATCGACGGTTTTCTCAATACTAATTCCGTTCCAATACCAGCAACTGAAAACCTACCATTCGTAAATATTGAGTTTGATGGAAGCGGACGTCGAAAAGTAGTGAAATTTCGAAAAGAACAAGAACTCCACGATATTTATTTCTCTGTCGGGCTACATCCAGAAATTTCTCTGGTTAAAAGTGAATGGAATCTAATTTCTGAGAAATATGATGAGATCCTGAAATTGCTAGATGTTTTGGAGAATTTTTCCAAGTCTATCAATTGAAGTTGGTTTTTTGTATATATTTTTTGTAGTTTTTGATGTAGTTTATCACTGCATAAACTCTGTATATTAGGATAAATAATTACTTTATAGTTACAATACCTAACTGAATAGATGATAATTTTTCAATAAAAATGTAAAAAGTTCCATTTGTTTTTATTACAATGCAACAAAAAACGTCCGAATGATGCGATACCGCATTGGTGAACAAGTTAGCTGTAGGTTCCTACTTGCAGAATCACGAATTTGTTTGAAATTCGAATTTTCCACTCTTTTACAACAAACTTCCAGGTGGTTCAATCTAGTGGAGGCTTGAGGATATCACAGTTAGAGACCTGTAATACCAGTGGCTCCATCCAGCGGAAGCTTGAGGAAATCACAGCTAGGAACCTGTAGTAGCCGGTAACTCTATCCAGCGGAGGCTTGATAATAGCACAGTTCCGAAACTGTCATGGCGATCATCATCCGTCATTTGTCACCTACGTCACCTGTATATTTCAAAATTCCCGCTCTTTTTCTAAATGTCATGACGGCTCTCATCTGTCACCTGTCAAATTCAAATTTCCCGCCCACTCTTTTCTAACTGTCATGTGGGCCATCATCTGTCACCTATCAAATTTTGAATTCGACAGCTGTCACATGTCACATACGTCAGCTGTCAAATACGTTACCTGTCAAACTCAAATTTCCCGCTCTTTTCTCAACTGTCATAGCGTCCAATATCCAACAGGTGTCAAACGTCAATCTGACAGCTGTCAAATTTGAATTTCCCGCTCTTTTCTCACTGTCATGGCGGCCAATATCTAACAGGTGTCAAACGTCAATCTGACAGCTGTCACCTGTCACATACGTCAGCTGTCAAATTCAAATTTCCCGCTCTTTTCTCACTGTCATGGCGGCCATCACCTGTCACCTGTCAAGTTAGACAGCTGTCAAATGTGACAGCTGTCAAATGTCAAAGTCACCTGTCAAATGTGACAGCTGTCAAAATCTGACAGATGACCGCTGTCAAATGTCACCTGTCAAATGTGACAGCTGTCAAATGTCACCTGTCAAAATCTGACATATGACAGCTGTCAACTGTCACCTGTCAAAATCTGACAGGTGGGCGGGGCTTCAGAATAAGGGGGCGGGGCCTAAAGGAGGGGGAGTGGGGGTGCGCCAAGGTCCCCCATTATCTACTAATGGATTCACAATGATTTAAGGTAGTGAGAGAAGTATCACCGTTCCTTGCATAGGAAAATAATTGAATTTCAGGATAGTCTTGAATTGAACAAAATAGTTTTCTTTTAGTAAAATTGATAACACGATTGAAATTCAAAATAAAATCCATACCCAAAATTCCGTCGAATAATCCAAAGTCGATAGGTGCAACATGCATTGTGTGCGAATTGAATTTACCGACTTGGTATTCGTAAACGTAATTGGAAAGTACGGGAATATTTTCAATCCCGGTTATATGAATATCTTTGCTTTGGATTTTACTTTCGGGTGAAATAATATTTGGGTGAATCAAACTGATAGAGGCACCACTGTCTAAAAGAAGTTTAAAATTTTTTTTTGTGTCTAGAATATAAAACATTTTGTGTTGGCTATCATTGGACTTTGCATTTAAAATTACATTTCGGACTCGCTCGCGTGCGTCTGGGTTACAGGAGACTGGACGTCCGAGGAATCCAGCTCCGCATTTTCGTTTTTTAAATAATTTACGCGAGGAGCGGGATTGTTTGAGAAATTATTGTTTGGTCGATTTTGAAAATTACTTTGTCCTGAAAGTTTCCTATTTTGAGGATTTGCATTATTGTGACTCGAATTATTTATTCTTCTGAAGCAATTTACTATTAAATGACCAGGTTTTTTGCAGTAATTGCAGAATTTCGCGTCTGGTCGTGGATTTGGATCACGAGCATAGTTGCTCGGTCCTGCTTGAGGTGAAACATGTTGGTTATGGTAATTCTGCCGTGGAAAGCTTTTAAATGTTTTCGTATTGTTTTGACTGCTGCGCGTTGATCTGAGGTATGCAATATTTTCTTCCTCAAGTATGAGTTGGGCGGCTTCGCTAATGGATAATGGGTTTTGTGCTCTTATTAATTGACCTAAGGGGTCATTTGATCCGGCTAATGAAGTTTTCAGTCCGATCTTTTCGTGTGACTTGATTAAAGTGTTTTTATGTAATGGGTCAATTTCGTCGTCGAGTCGAACACTCGACCTTAATTTTGTTAATAAATTTTCTATTTTTGTTACGAAGCTTCGCGCTGTTTCAGTCGTTTTTTGGAAAGAATTTGTGAGGTCTTTGACGAGAGCTTCGGTATCCCTACAATCGCCAAAGTGGCCTATTAAAAGGGGCCTTATTGCTTCCCAGGTTGTTAGATTCCTCGAGGATATGAAAGTTTTAGCTTTTCCAGTTAGTTTGGATTTAATTAGGAAAACAAGGACATTTTCTTGTCCTTCTTCGATGTTTTCCGTTGCAAAATTACATGCTTCTATAAAATCATTCAGTAAGGCTTGTTCGCCATCGAATGAGGGAATTAAATCTTGAGGATCTCTCAAAGAGAGTTGAATTACGTTATCACCTTCAGCCATTTCGAATTATCACAGGTAAATAATATAATATCAATACACTAAACAAGATAAAAAGGAAATAAAATGGAAAGGGGAATACCCCGAAACAAACAATGATGATTATAAAAATAAGTAGACTTACTACTTGAAGGAAATCGTTGCCGTCGGAGAACTTGTTACCGTCTGACTTCCAGGGTGGATTTTTGGAAGCCATTTACCCTTTGCTGGAGAAAGGGAATGGTCCAGCCTAAGCTGAGGAACAAAACCATTACGGCGAAAATGACCGGGCTAGCTCACAGGGCGGAATTTGACGATGACGATTTGACACTAGGCAATATGCATTCTACAGGCACTGAGTGTAAAAATAAAACGCTTAACACAGCTCAGTTCAAGTTTAACAGATATAATGAACCTATTTCTTTTTACAATATTACGTTACTAATTTAAGAAAGTTAGACTACGGGAAAAATTCTAGCTAAGATTCGGCTAGTCCGAATGTTAATGTTTAAATGAAAAGCACAAATGACTTGCCGGAGTGAAATTCCACCCAGTCGACGGTGGTCCAGCCTCCTACGAGGTCCGGGGTACTTGCTCCTGGTTGCGCTGCCACAGGCGGTCCTCCAGCCGGCGTCCCGTGCTCCCGGGGCACTGGTGAGTCGGCTCGGTTGCAAGTGCCAGCCGGAAATAAGCGTGTTGTTGTTCTGGGCGCCACGACTCAAATTGCGCTAACCGAGCTGTTGTGTTGATTCCGTGAGCCGTCGGAATGTGCCCCCCAGGACGCACGAGACAGCGCCATGGTGAACCCCCTGCAACAAACACCACACAGAATGTACAGTAATGTGACAACAAAACGGCATGGGAATTTACTCGAAGCAGGACAACTTGACGCCGCCGACTTGACGCCGGCCAACTTGACGCGGGACAACTTGCCGCGGGACAACTTGACGCCAGGACAACTTGACGCGGGACAACTTGACGCCAGGACAAGTTGACGCGGGACAACTTGACGCCAGAACAACTTGACGCTAGGAGTTATTATAATTTTGGGACTCTCGTTGGCCAGTTTGTGTCTTTTCGACCTCCAACTGGCCCCCTTGTGTTTTCCTGTGGTTTTTTGGAACTAGCAAGCCCCTTATGCTTTCTTCTTGTGTCTTATGTTTTTGAGTCCCAAGGACCTCAGTTTGTATAACTCGAAGTCACAGCCCCCATGCGACTTTATGTGTCATTTCAAGCCCTGATGAGCCCCCTACTTGTGTCTTCGTGTTGTTTTCGGAACTTTACTGGAGCTACTTTGTTTTTCCATAGCATCTTTAAGAACCCTGATAAGCCCCTCAATGACCTTCTTGTGTTTCCATATGAAGCTCCAAATTCTATCAAGCCCCCTTGTATCTTCTTGTGCTTTGGAATCCTGCCGGCCCCCATTCTTTCTTGCTGGGTGAATCTGGGCCATGTGTCTATGGTGACGCTTCCAGCCCCGCAATAAGCTCCATTTTGTCTTCTCATGTCGTGGAATCCTAGCGGCTCTTGTTGTGTCTTGCTACGTTTGTCAGAAACGCAACGGACCCCCTTTGTCTGTATTTGTCGTTTTGAAACCTAATAATCCCCCTCGTGCCTTCATGTGGTGTTGTGTGAGGCCCTGATGAACCCCCTTGTATCTTATTATGTTTCTAGTCCTATATGGCGCCCTCCCGGGCGCCCCCATTATGCCTTGCTTTGTCAATCGGAGCTTTAATAAGCCTTTTTGTGTCTTTATATGTCATTTTGACGATGAGCCCCCTCATGCTCACTTTTCTCATGTTATGGAGTTCTAGCGACCCATTATGTCTTGCTGTGTCAATCGGAGCCCCCCTTCTGTCTTTAGGTACCTACCGTATTGTGCCCCGATGACCCCTTTGTATTTTCTTGGCAGCTTTGGAACACTCTTGAGCCCCTTTGTATCTTTCTTACTTTGGAGCCTTACTGGCCCCCATTGTGTCCTTTTGTGTAGTTTCGAGCCCCCAATGAATCCTTTGATGTTTTCTTAAGGTTTTCGGAAGTCTAAGCTAGCCCGCTCATGTCTTCTTGTGTTTTGGAGATCTAGAGGCCCTCATTTGTGTTCTGCTGAGTAATTTGGAGCCCCAGTGAACCTTCTTGTGTCTTTATGTGTCGTTTTGACAACCCATGAGTCCCGTTTTGTAATTTTCTTCGAATGTTTCCTTACTCTGTTCTTACAAAATTCCTGGCGCGAATCGTCCGGCGTCAAGTTGTCCCGGCGTCAAGTTGGTCGGAGCAGGACAGCTTGACGCCGGCCATCCTGACGCGGGACAATTTGACGCCAGGACAACCTGACGCGTGGACAATTTGATGTGTCGCTTCAATCCTTGACTAGCCCCTTTATTGTGTCTTCATGTTGCTTTTGGAACTCTATCGAGCCACAATCTATCCTCTCAGATTTTGTAGTTCTTGAGTTCTTCTTTGTCAATCGGAGCCTTGATGAACCCTCTTGTGTTTACTTGAGGGGTTCGGAGTTCTGAGGAGCCCCCTTATGTCTGACTATGTTTTGGAGCTCAAGCAGCTCCCATTTTGTCTTGCTGTGTTAACTAGAAATTCCAGTGGATCCTTTTGTTGATTTATATGTCGTTTTGAGCCCCGATAAGCCATTTTGAGTGTTCATATTGCTTTCAGAATCGTAATACGGGGTGTTTATAAGAGACTGTGATCGCGGCAGGCTTGGGTCAGGCCGAAAAACGTAGTAACAGGCGCAATTGTAGTGATCGAGAGGGGATTCCAAAGGCGATGCGATCACAGACGTTTATAAACACCCGGTACCTATCTACCCTTTATGTCTCCATATGGCGTTGTAAGCACCCTTATTCAGAGCCCAATTGGACACTCTTGTTTTGAGCCCCTCATGATTTTTCGTCCCTCCAGAATTTCAGTAAGCCTCCTTGTGCCTTCTTTGATTCTTAAAGCCCTACTGGCCCCCTTGTTTCTTCAATGTCGATTGAAGCCCTGTTGAGTCCCCTTACATTTTTCCGTCGCTTTCGAAGCTTTAGTAAACACCTTTGTGCCTTCGTGTAACATTTGGTGCCCCCGTGTGTCATCTACCTCAAGTAGGTACCGTTTGGAGCCCTGGTGAGTCTCCCTATGTTTTGTTACGTGTTTAGAATTCCCGTGAGCCTTTTTTGCCTTCTTGTGTAATCCAAAGCACTATTGAGCCCCCTTGTGCCTTCAATGTCTTTTGAAATCCTGATGAGCCCCCTTGCAATTTTCCGTGTCTTAGGGAGCTTCCAAGCAATCGAAAGCACACTTGTATTTTCGTCTGGTATTCAAAGCTCTACTTGGTCCGCTTGTGTCCTCATATGCCGAAAAAGCTCCCTTTTGCTTTCATGTGTTGTTCATAGCCCCACTGGACCCCATTGTGTCTTCAATAATGAATGGTGTTTAAACCCCTGCTGAGCTCTCTTGCATTTTTTTCATTTACATTTAGTAAGCACTCTTGTGCCTTTGTTTGGTATTGGAAGGTCTATCGGTCCCCCTTGCGTTTCCCCTTTGCTTTCGTAACTTTAGTGATAAGCACCTTTGAGCCTTCATGTAATGCTCGGGGTCCTATAGGTCCTACTGGTGTTAAGTTGTCCCGACGCTAAGTCGGCTATCGGCTACTTTAAAATTCCTGGCGTCAAGTTGTCCGGCGTCAAGTTGTCCCGGCGTCAAGTTGTCCCGCGTCAAGTTGTCCTGGCGTCAAGTTGTCCCGGCGTCAAGTCGGCCGCTTTAAAATTCCTGGCGTCAAGTTGTCCCGCGTCAAGTTGTCATGTACGCGAATTTACTAGGCAACTAAAATCGTCCACAGCATTGACGATGCTGGGGCGAAGCGAATTTACAGCTACAACAGGCCAGGCGGCCGTACTACAAGCGAAAGCATTTACGAAATTTAATGCACATGACGTGATAGGTTATGTTGACGCTGTCACTGCTGTCAGATCAAACAATCTAACAACCAGACGTCAGCTGTCATGGCTACCAACATAGTGCAACTACAAAACCAAGTGGGGCATTCGAATCTATGTTTTTCTAGCATAAAAAGACAGAACAGATGCGACGAATGAAAGAACCACCGTTTTTTCTACAAAACGGAGCCCCCTCGACAGGCGTGTAAGCAAGCCAGCTACAAGCTTAAACAATATTAAATGAATGGACTTAGCTCTTTTGATAGGCGGAATGGGGCAACGCCATCATTGTGTGAAACGGAACTCTACAAGGCGGTAGCTTATGGTTTGCGCCCTCGATGCAGGAATGCAGGCGTAGAAGCAGGTGCGTCCATCTCCAGAGCGTGGTCCGGTGCCGGTGAACGTTGACAATGTCATGCGGATTACATGACGGATACCGGAATGGAGCTATAGCGGTGTCTGGCCTTGTTCGGGCATCGATGAGGCTTTCACTGGGTTGTTCGGCGCGATGCTAGTCGGTGTTCGATGCAGAATTCGAGCAGGAACGAAGGTGGACAACCTTGCAGGCATCAAGCGTCCGACGTGGGCGACTGGTCTACTGACGTCTGTCAGCATGATCCTGCAGAGGCACAAAAGCAGCGGCGATCGACGGCAGGCGGTGGCGATTCGGCCCGATGACGGTGGCTGGTGGCCGGTGAGGAAAATACATTTCCCGGCAAGGTCATGGTGAATGGGTCTCAGGCCCGCAGGCGGTGAGCCCCCCCCGTCTGGTGGCCTACACAAGATAAAAAAAAATCCGCATAGAAGCGGGCTCCATTTTCAAACGAGCAATTGGACTCACCCAAGGTGTGCACGAAAAGCTGCACCTCTGACGACAATGCTTTACTCTGCCATGTGGTCACTCTAACTTCTGGCGCATAAAAAAAGATATAAGGCTTCACCGTACCTTTTATATGTTCGGTGCCGGCGATTTCCTCCACTTTTTCTAGCTAGGTGATAAACTTCGTTTTTCACGTACCGACGAGAACTTGCGCGGAACACAATCCCAGTTGCCAACACAACGACCGAAAAGAACCAAGTCAGGTCCGGCTTCAACCAAAATTTGGGCCCTCACTCGATCAGGAAATCGAGGCCGTAACAAACTTCAGGACAGGTTCCGCTGGAGCTTCCTTGGTTTGATTACAGATGTAGGCTGCTAGGCTGAAGTGCTGGAGCACACCACTTAACACTTTTTTACGTATAAGATTTTCAAAAATTATTTGTGCCAAATGGGCCTAACATCCTACCGACTGCGCCATTTTTACGTGTTTGTTTTTGAAGAAGCCTTTTTAAAAAATATTAACTTTATTAAACTGTGAAATAATTTAATTCGTACAAGTTTTAGAACGTAATAACGGATCGACAATTTATGCGTGCGACGTGCACTCGGTCATGATACAGAAAATTGTGATCTTCGCTAACTGCATGAAGTCGTATATATAAACAGCAGAGTGCTAAGTAAGCAAAACTAATCTTATTCATGACGGGGTCGTAACAACCTATTTGGTTTTGCGGTGAAATCCAGGACCCGACTATAAAAATTTTCACTTGGGCCAGTCCGTGCCGATTCAGAATTTTAACCCGTGATAATTTTTTTGGCCATGCCTTACCTACCTCACTCGAGATTTCCGCATTACTTTTTATGAATTCCATTTGCGTCACAGTAACAATATGAGCGAGTGAGAACTAAACCATATAAATGCAAGTTAAAATTTTATCCGTAACTTTTCAATTGCTGAAGTTAGACGAAAGTTCTGCACGATTTTCGTTTTGATACATCTTACCGCTACTGGCACACCCGAGATAGAATTATATACGATATGTCAAACCTTGGCTTCTGGTGCACTGAGTCAGCTATGGTTCAGTGTGTGGCAAGGCTGCTGGTTAGATCGTGAAATCCGGCAAGCACTGTTGCAAAGGGCGAAAATTGTGGTTTTTTGAATTCAAATGAACTGCGATTATACGAGAGGTCTACGTATAATCGTTTTCGTATATTCGCAAAAATGGCCCTTCGCAACGGCATACCCGATGTAATGCAGTGTTGTCAAGGAAAATCGAGACACTGGATTGGTCTAAGTAGCAGTGAGTTGTATAGTCAGTTATATGCACAAACATGTACTAAATATACGGCTATATGCGCTTATATGGACTATCAATTTGTATGCGGTGAAAAGTTAGAATAATAAGTTACATGCGAAATAAAACTTGGTATTTAGGTTCTTTATATATGGAAACGTCAAGCTGAAAGTCGGCAGTTGCATGCAATTAAGCAAATAGAATATGTAAAAAATTATAAATTCGCTCTCTAGTGATCATTCAAATTGCGATTAATAATCCGAATTTCATCCTTGTGAATGCCCTTCAGACCGGAGACTTTAACGTGCGATTAACCTACGAACTTTCATGACACTTCAATTTTGGTGGATGCTTTTCTCAATAAATGAAGATTTCAGATGTGAAAGATAAATTTTAAAGATAACGGATAGACACGAAAAAAAGCTTGTCGATCTCACGTACCGCTTGCGGGAAAGTGCATTTCGTATGAAAGACTGAATTCTATTTTCGTGGAAAAAACTGATGCTGTGTGCTCCTCTTATATCATAGAGAAGGTGTCGTATGTCCACCTAGACTTCTTTATGACGTTTTCACAACAGCTGCAGTTGACAGTGTTGACCACAACACCTCATCTACGACTGCTACCAGCTCGTTCCATGTTCCATGGATCGACAACATTGTCTTGGCGTAGATGCAATATACTTGATGTTGAGACTATACTCTTTTCATGGCGAAATGATTGTTCGTCACCGTCTTACACCAGTTTATTCCATAAAATCTGAGCATAAGATGGCTGGCTGTCGCAAGAATAAGACAAGTTGAATGTCTTATTTCTAGCAATAAAAGGCCTGGACACTGGCTATGGATCATTCCTAATTTCTTACATCACTGAATGCAGAAAAAACCAAGTTTCACTCCATTCCTCTGAAAATTCACTTTTTTATGGAAAAAACAAGTTCTCGGTTTTATATTTGTTTTTGGAGATATTTCAAGAACGCTCCAAGATATTTCAAAATTGTTCAATATAGCTCCATCACCATAAACGGTAGACTATATGTGCCAATTTACACGTCTCTATCTCTTTTGGTTCATGAGTTACTTCTTCTGTTGTTTCTTTTTTCTTCTTCAACCGGTATACAGAGTCTGCACGGTTGACGCCATAGGCTACATTTCTGAATCAAAAGAGTATGGCTCAATCAACAACTTTGTGGAGTGGCAAGTTCTAACCATAAAATTCAGGGTAATTTCTGGTGTTGTCCAGATGCACAGTGGGCCAAGTGCCGTAAAAAGTGGCCAAAAGTCAAGCAAGGTCATTTTGATATTTCGGTCCAAATTTTTGCTATTATTTTTGGAAAAATAGTTGATTTATAAGTTACCAAGGTCTTGAGATTCCAAGGCAATTTATAACTTCTGTGTGATGCCTCAAACATAAGACTTTAAAATAGCTCTACTGATAACACTTTCATAGCATTTTGTGACTGAAGTGCTATTGCCGACTGTGCTTTTCACAGGCCAGATATAATTCTATAAATTTTACCATAGCTCACTTGAAGTTTTTTGAAAGTAAATCATACTTCACATAGGATATACCGTCCGTTTTTTATTTTAGGCCCCAGCCCGTAGCACCTTTATTATGGGTTTCACACCCAATATATTATATATTTTTGAAATCACAAAAACAAGATCTTTCGACTGATGATATGTCAAATAGTTTTTGACAGATGTCATTTTTTGACAAATGACAGAAAAGTACTTGTGATACATCATTTTGAAGCCCATTAAGTTCTGAGGAGAACTGTGTTTTTATTTTTGAAAAGGGTGTCTTTTACAGCCTCTAGGGGTCTTTCAACAGGAAAACATGTTGAATTTCAGAAATACATAATAAGTAAGTAGGTAAAGCAGGTACCTATTTTTGATGTTAACTAATGATAATATCAATAAATTAATCACAATGGAACAAAAAATGTCCTAAAGAAGTTTCTCGAAATGACCGCCTCTTTGTTCCTTGAATGAAAGATTCGACGATCAGTGAATTGGAACTACCGGCCCAACGCGATGACATCCGAGCTTGCCAGATATGACCCCCCTCGATTTTTTTATGAGTCTACCCCTCGGTCTACCCAAAAGATAAGGTGTTTATAGAGTTTCCCAATAAATCGTACGATTTGAAAATCAGATCATCACCATTAGTTAATTCCAAAAATACCTATTACTTATTAAGTGGCTATTTCTGGAATTGACATTTTTTCCTATTGAAAGACCCCTAGAAGCTGTAAAAGACACCCTATTTCAAAAATAAAAACACAGTTCTCCTCAGAATTTGATGGGCTTTGAAATGATATATCACAAGTACTATTCTGTCATCTGTCAAAAAATGACATCTGTCAAAAATAATTTGACATATCATCAGTCGAAAGATCTTGTTCTTCTGATTTCAAAAATATATAATATATTGGGTATGAAACCCATAATAGAGGTGCTACGGGCTGGGGCCTAAAATAAAAAACGGACGGTATATTCATTTGTTTCAGAATTATAATTTTCTTCAAATGGCGATGTTCGGTTTATTTGTTTTCCAAGAGTTCCATTTTTGCAGTGGCTTACAAAAAATGTTCCACCTTGCTCCAGCCTACAACTTCTTCCACAAAAAGCTACACCTTTTTCAAGTTGATTTCAAAAGAAATTGATGCGTCCACGTGCGTCCCCGTGATTAACAATTTTTTTTTCAAATATATGGAAGAAGAGACACAAATTTAAAATATCTGGAGAACGCTGATTTTCACTGGACTGCTGCGAAATCGTGTTAAGATGTCCAAGAAGACATTATTTCAATGATATTGGGAGAGCAGGGTTGTTTCTATGGGTGTTTTGCATAAAAAGTGAAAAGTTCTGTTTTTTTCGTTACGAGCATGTTTTCTAGTTTGAATTCTATTATCACAAAGAACTTGAAGTCGGAATTTTTTTCAATATTTTTCCCATAATCACCTCAATAATCTGGGACGATTTGATGAATTTCAATTTTTTTTCTCGCAATTTTTTTTTTCAACCCTTAAATCTCACCTCCAAGGGGCAATGAATTTTATTCAATATTTTTCCCTTAAGCGACTTGATATTCTGGGGCAATTCGCTGAACTGGAAATTTGTCCGTTATTCTTTGGTTTTTTTCCAACCCCAAACCCCAATTTCACTCCCGAGCACAATTGAAATTTTTTCAATATTTTTTCTATAATGACCTTGATATTCTGAGATGATCTGGTGAGTTTCAGACTTTTGGCCGCCGACAACTGATTTTGTCCCACTGTGAGATGTAGCTATAAAACTCACACTTATATTTAAGCTGCAACGTCTTCCTCCTTCTTTCTAGGACGTTTGGACAAACCTCACCTATACCGCGTAGCACTATAGTCAACACCGAATCTCTCTGAATCACGTGCATGTCAATTCGTGCCTTTTGCGGCAATAAATCTTCCTCGAGGAGCATTTGATGTTGGAAAAAAACTTATCATTTTTGCATTTTTTCCCCCAAAAATAGAGCATATTGAGTTCGATCCACTGGCAGGGTGAAACCTCATTACTAGAGAGCGGATTTATAATTTTTTACATGTTCTATTTGCTAAGTTGGATGCAACTGTCGACTTGCAGCTTGACGTTTTCATCTATAAGGAACCTGAATACCAAGTTTTATTTCGCATATAATTTATTATTTCGACTTTTTACCGCATACAAATTGATAGTCCATATAATCGCTTATAGCCGCATATTTAGTCCATGTTTTTGCACATAACTGGATATTTGTCACTATTTTGGCCATTTTATCTATATGCGCGAGGAAATCACGATATTTTGATTTCAAGGAAAAAATAATTCAACATTTTCGAAGAATTCTTTTTTTTTCACTTTAATGGTCAAAGTTGGTTGGCTGGTTTTACATGTAAATGTTGTTTCTTCACTATTCTTGCAGCTTGTATCACATATTTACTCGCATATATTGCTCTATTTGAACATTTTTACCGCATATTTTGATACTTTTTAAGCGCATATAAACTGCATATTTTGGACTTTTTTACCGCATATAAATCCGCTCTCTACTCATTACTCAGGACGATGAATTTTGGTAACTGACTTGACAAAATGTGAGGCAATGTAATGCAAAATGAAGATAATCTATTTATTTAAGAACCACACCGGTCATCATGAGCCCTTAAAGTTTGTAAAACTAAAAATAGCTCGAATGGCAATGCTTACTTGACCAAGACACAATACTTGATGTTAAGACTGCTTTTTTGCAGTAGAATTATTGTACCTTTCCTTCTCCATAATTACTATCCAATTTCTTTACTATTCTTATCAATGGTGGAAGAAAGATGGCTTCTGGAAAAAAGAGAAAGTTGAATGTCTTTTCTTCTGGAAATAGTAGGCCTAGGCGCTGGCTACCGATCAAATTCAATTTTCACCCCGATATTTTGATTATTTACGAATTTATTAAAAAATTAAATTTTCACGACAAAAAACAGTGTGCTCAAGATATTCCCGAAGCTCTTCATGACATTGAAAAATGGTTTGATTAGGCTCCATCAGCATAAACGGAAGACCATGTGTGCCGATTTACACGCCTCTGTCTCTTGTGGTTCATAAGTTACATTTTTTTCTCCTTCTTTTTTCTTATTCACCCTGTAGAGAGAGACTGCACGGCTGCCGCCGATGTCTACACTTCTGAATCGGAAGAATATGGTTCATACAATAGCTATGCTAAGTGGCATGCTTTAACCCCAAAATGCAGGGTTCATCTACAGGGTGATTAACCACCAAATGGACATACCCTAAGTGTAGGTCCAGTTTTACCAGGCAAACCAGGATCTGGCTTTAAAATTTTTCTTACACTGTTTGTTTCGAAGTTACAGGGTGATTCATGTATGTTGTCGAATTTTTTGACAAGCTGTACCTATCTTCAGAACGACCGATTGGATTAAATTGAAATTTTGTGGGTTGATTCTTCCATTGATATCTGACACATCGCCCTATCAAACAGTTTGAAGTTTCCAGGGCCGGGCTTGTAAAAAAAACTCCAAAGCTTTTTTCTAAAAAAAATATTATATATGCATTTTTTTCAAATTTCATTAAGCTGTCAAGAAAATTTTGACAATCGCAAGATTTTTGAGGTTAGGATTTTTTCTAAATCAATATTCTCAAATACTTGCGAATGATCTATTATGGCCCTGAATTTCAGCCGTTTTGTCAGACACATGGAAAGACATTTTTCTTGTTTTCTCAGAAGTAACAAAAAATTCCATCCAAATTTTGAAAAAATTTTTGATACGTTCCTCAATTTTAGCTCAATTTGAGATAGAAGTGAAGCTGAGGGACGTTACAATAATTTTTTTTAAATTCGGCTGGAACTTTTTGTTACTACTGAGAAAACGAGGGAAATGACATTTTTATTTTTATGACGAAATGACTGAAATTTGATGCCATAATGAATCATGTGTAAATATTTTGAAATATTAATTTACAAAAAGCCTTGGTCAGGCTGAAGGTTGGTAATGCTGTCGGGCCGGACCTCGTTCCATCATATCTGTTAAGGGACTGTCGTTCTGCCCTTGCCCGCCCCCTGCAATTGATTTTCAACAGAGCTCTTGCTTCCTCCACCTTCCCCAAATCATGGAAAAGCTCTAGGTTGTGCCCTATTCACAAGAACGGCCCTAGGAACTGCGCTGAGAACTATAGACCGATCGCTATCTTGAGCAACGTCAGCAAGGTGTTCGAGATTTGCTTGCATAGGGTTATCTCGGGGTTTGTTGAACAGAAAATAGTTAGCGAGCAGCACGGTTTTATAAAGGGAAAGTCAACAGTCACAAACTTGATGGAGAAAACGCAATTTATATCTGATTGTATGAGCGAGCGTAACAGGCCGATGTCATCTACACCGATTTTTCAAAGGCTTTTGATCGTATAAGCCACGACCTACTCTTGAGGAAGTTGGAAAATCTGGGGTTTTCCCCCTATCTGGTCAGACTGTTCAGGTCCTATCTGGTCGGTCGAAGGCAGTTTGTGAGGGTTTCGGGTCACAGTTCCGAGAGCTTCGAGGTTGTGTCGGGGGTCCCGCAGGGATCTGTGCTGGGTCCCCTACTTTTCATCATTTTCATAAATGACATTGGGCTGAGCCTCAGGAGCTCGTTCCTCCTCTATGCTGACGATCTGAAGATCTTTTCACCTGTGAATTCTTCTGAGGACTGCTCTCGCCTTCAGGAGGACGTCGATGCATTGGTGGGATGGTGCACAGCGAACGGTCTTGACTTGAACGTGACGAAGTGCATGGTCATGTCCTTTTCGAGGTCTTCTGGACCCCTGGAGTTCCCATACAAGATTGGCGATCACATTCTGGCCAGACCCAGTGTCATCAAAGACCTTGGCGTGTACTTCGACCCAAAGCTTTCTTTCTCAGAGCACATTGGTTACGTGCACATGGCAGCCTACACTACACTGGGTTTCGTGACACGGAACTCCAGGGACTTTTCCAACATCGAGACATTGCAGCGTCTCTTTTCGTCCTTGGTTTTGCCACGGCTGGAGTATGCATCCGTCATCTGGTGCCCCTACCACAAGAAATATGTGTCCTTTCTGGAGGGTGTGCAGCGGCGTTTTCTGAAGCTGCTGGTCCTCAGGATCGATGGAGTTTACCCTTGTGTTGGTTTCCCGCAGCAGTCGTTGCTGGCCAGATTTGGTCATCGATCCTTGGAAAGCCGTAGAACGGTTGGCTACCTTCTTTTCCTGCATAGGCTTGTTTCGGGTGCGGTAACCTCCCCCAGTGTTCTTTCAAGGATCTCCCTAAATGTTCCGAGACAGGGCCTAAGGCGGAGTGATGTTTTTTATGTGAGGCCCACACAAAAGCTCTTTCACTTCAATTCTCCAGTGAACCGCTTTGCTCTGACATACAATAGGTTCCAGGAGAAGTTCGACATTTTCAACTGCAGTGTGGCGGATGTCAGGCGAGTTTTTGATTGAGATGCAATCGACGCATTGTTCTTGTCTGTGAGTAGTGTTGCGACGGATTTTCTTTTCTTCGTTCCGCGGTCACGCCATTATTGGACTTGTTAGTCTGTTGCGTGCCCGTATATAATAATAATAATAATAATAATAAAAATCCTAACCTCAAAAATCATTAGGATTGTCAATTTTCTTTTGACAGCTCAATGGTGTCAAGCAATTTTTTTTTGCGATATTATTAGCATGTTTCATGTTGTTTCTGAATATGAAAATGAATGGGGTACTTGCCAATGAAACAGATTTGACTGGAAACACTTTCAATCATCAACAAGAGTAATAAATAGTATTTTCTGGAAATTTCCGGAAAATATATCCATTGATTAAAAAGATTTTTTTTTCGATTTTTTTTTTCAAAAGGTTGGTAAAAGTCGGGAATCTTTAGTGAAATTTTTCTGTCTGTATTTTTCAAATATTGTTAAGCCACTCTAACTGTTTTTTGAGTTTTCAACCCACCAGTGCTGTTTGTTTGGTTTTTAGTATATTTGTGACGTCACAAATATATTTTTAAAACAGACACTACGGCCGCAATTTTGGGAATTTAGGAAAAAGAAAAAATACGGGTACAATATTTTTGCTCATACTTTCGATTAAGCCAATAAAAAATTTTTGGGCAAGTAGCCCATTTTGAATAATATGCATACAGTGTCTTTTTTGAAAAAAGCTTTCAAATTTTTTTTTTCAAGGCCGGCCCTAAAACTTTTGAACTCTTTGATAGAGCGATGTGTCAGATATCAATAAAAGAATAAACCCACAAAATTTCAAACTGTTGGGTTGTTCAAAAGATATGGCCTGTCAAAAAATTTTACGAAATACATGGATCACCCTGTAGCTTCGAAACGAACAGCGTTAGAAAAATTCCAAAGCCAGATCCAAGTTCGCCTGGAGAAACTGGACCTGCCCTTGAGCTATGTCCATTTGGTGGTGAATCACCCTGTATATTTTAGCGCCTAACGGCCGGACTACTAGCGGGCAGAGACAAAATCAGCTTTTGTCCTCGGCAGGGCAAAGCTGTACCGTAGCAATATGAAAAATCTGTTGTGGGGCGACACAAAACTTTCCCGGCGGTATCCAGAGACGTCAGTAATGATTTCGATCGAAGTGTCCCTTCGGGAGGGGGCGATTAGATTTGGAAATTGATGAAAAAATTCTATTTAGTCGAGCGTTTAGCGAGCATCCTGCATCCATTGTTGAGCGGACAGAAAAAATGACAGGTTGGGTCAGTTTTCCAAGGTGATGAAATGATTCAAAAGGTAGAACTAGGTAGCTAACTGTTGTGATATCTCAAAAATGCAATGCTAGTTCCTTATTGAAATTTTTGTTCCTACTTCAGATATGATGATGAAATTACAAAAACTTGATTGAAAACTTTCACTGCATCTGTGTGTCAAATTTCAACTCTATATTTTCAATTTAGAGCTGGGGCGACAAACCCAGACCCAATGTGCCACCTGAGGGCTTCCGATCAAAATAATCCACCCAAAGTCTAATCAGAACATTCCAGGCTGAACTTAGGCCTCCGTACCTGATTTCGATTTGATCGGATCAATAATTCGGTAATTATTGTGACAGAACCGCTTAATTTGTACGATCGCATGAGTGGTTTTATATTTTCAGGAGGAAAATTTCCGGGAAATTGGAGAGAAATTATTGGAAAATGTTCAAGAACCAGTTATCTATTCTCTAAAAAAAACAATTCCAAGAAATCTGTTCACGGAATAAAAAGTTGGAAAATTTGCAGTTTTTTCCAGAGAGGAAAACTCGGCAACTGTTGATCCGATTTCGAAAATTTTTCCTCCAAAAATTAGCTCAATCTTTTCTCTAACTTTTATTCACAGCATGTCTGCACCTAAAATTAATATTTCGTGGGGCTTACCGCATGTAGAAGTTTGCATTGCGTTTTTCTCAAATTCACGGAATGTGCAAATTTCATTTTGAAAAAATTACAGTCGGAAAACCGAAACCGTGTCAACTCTGAAAACAGACCTGCACGACGCTCAATACAATCTACTTTCGATATCAGTTGAAATTTCAAAAAAAAAGTCGATCCCCGAGCAGGAATAAATTTTTGAGTGGAGTCCTGCTACAAAAGCGAGTCGTGCTGGTCGAAACACCGGCGAGAGCCCCTCCTGAGTGGCAACGGCCAGGAGAAATTTCGAAAACTCATTACGCTCAACTGGAGAATGGTGGAAAACTGCAACTGCGGCCTCAATTTGACTCATTTGTTGTGTTGCTCTCTGCCAAATCTGGTTCCAATCCATCGGATAGATTTTGAATAATTAATTGGTAAAGTTTAGAACTTTAACATTTTTTATTATTTGACAGATGACAGATAGGGCAATGTTTCCAATTGTTCTGAATACAGTTTTTCAAGGGCTTTCAAATGACATATTGCAAGTTGAGTTCCGTGAGATATAGCTTCTGACATTTGATGATAGTGACAGTTGGGTTTGACAGATGATAGCCAAAAACTAATGGGCTCTTTTCAGGAAACAACCATGTTTGTATACCAAATATCAAGTCGATCCAGTCAACGTTACGGCAGTTATCGTGGAAGATCACAGACAGACACACACACATACGCACACACACACATACACACACACACACAGACAGACATCATTCTGAAAATGGTCTTAATCGTCTTGGGGGACCTCAAAACGGATATATCCGGTGAAATCTCAAAACTTTTTTTCTGCACGATTACAATACTTTCCCTCCGTGTTCGTGGGTGGGCCGGGAAAGTAAAATTAAAGGAGGCAATTATCCCTCAAAAAAGCCCTATCAGAAGTTATTGAAGTTTTTCTTCGAATTCCAAGCGTGCGTGCGTGCGTCTGTGCGTCTGTGCGTCTGTGCGTCTGTGCGTCTGTGCGTCTGTGCGTCTGTGCGTCTGTGCGTCTGTGCGTCTGTGTGTCCGTCTGTGTGTCCGTCTGTGTGTCCGTCTGTGTGTCCGTCTGTGTGTCCGTCTGTGTGTCCGTCTGTGTGTCCGTCTGTGTGTCCGTCTGTGTGTCCGTCTGTGTGTCCGTCTGTCCGTCTGTCCGTCTGTCCGTCTGTCCGTCTGTCCGTCTGTCCGTCTGTCCGTCTGTCCGTCTGTCCGTCTGTCCGTCTGTCCGCCTGTCCGTCCGTCCGTCCGTCCGTCCGTCCGTCCGTCCGTCCGTCTGTCTGTCTGTCTGTCTGTCTGTGATCTTCCACGATAACTGCCGTAACGTTGACTGGATCGGCTTGATATTTGGTATACAAACATGGTTGTTTCCTGAAAAGAGCCCGTTGGTTTTTGGCTGTTATTTGTCAAACCTAACTGTCACTATCAACATATGTCAGAAACTATATCTCACGGAACTCAACTTGCAATATGTCATTTGAAAGCCCTTGAAAAACTGTAATCAGAACAGTTGGGGACATTGCCCTGTCTGTCATCTGTCAAATAATAAAAAATGTTAAAGTTCAAAACTTTACCAATTAATTATTCAAAATCTATCCGATGGATTGGAACCAGATTTGGCAGGAAGCAACACAACAAAAGAGTCAAATTAAGGCCGCAGTTGCAGTTCTCCACCATTCTCCAGTTGGGCGTAATGAATTTTCAAAATTTCTCCTGGCCGTTGCCACTCAGGAGGGGCTCTCGCCGGTGTTTCGACCAGCACGACTCGCTTTTGTAGCAGGACTCCACTCAAAAATTTATTCCTGCTCGGGGATCGACTTTTTTTTGGAAATTTCAACTGATATCGAAATCAGATTGTATTGAGCGTCGTGCAGGTCTATTTTCAAAGTTGACACGATTTCGGTTTTCCGACTGTAATTTTTTCAAAATGAAATTTGCACATTCCGTGAATTTGAGAAAAACGCAATGCAAACTTCTACAGTATGTTCATTAAAAAATTCAATAATGGGAGGCCGTGAACCGATGATAACCTGGCCGTTTTCGGATCAAATGGCCTGCGTCACAGCCTCCCTTTATTAAAGTTTTTAATGAACATACGGTACATGCGGTAGGCCAGGTGCGTGGGCTCACCGCATGTTGAACATTGCACTGCAGTTGTTTCAAATTCACAGAATGTGCAAATTTTATATTGAAAAAATTACCATCAAGAAACCAAAGTTGTGCCAATTTTGAAAATAGATCTAAACGACGCCCACTTCAATCTACTTTCGATATCAGTCGAGATTTTTTGAAAAAAGTCGATCCTTGAGTAGGAATGAATTTTTGAAAAGAGTGCTGCATCAAAAGCGAGTCATCTTGGTCGAAATCCGGGTGAGAGGGCAACGGTTAGGAGAAATTTTGAAAATTCATAATGCCCGACGGAAAAATGGTCGAAAACTGCAACTGCTGACTCAATTGACTCTTACGTTTTGTTGCTTTTTGCCAAATTTGGTCTCAATCCATAGGATAGATTTTGAATGATTGAATGGTAAAGTTTTGAACTTTGACATTTTTTATTATTTGACAGATGACAGATAGGGCAATATTTTCAACTGTCGTGAATACAGTTTTTCATGGGCTTTCAAACGGAATTTTGCAAGTCAAGTTCTGTGAGATATGGCTCACAGACAGAGAGTCATATGACTAATCAGCTCATTCAACAGAAAGACCCTGTCTGTATACCAAATTTCAAGTCGATCAAACAATCGATTCGGCAGCTATCGTGTCAGAACGTTTTTCCTGCGTCCTGCATCATTACTTAACTTTCCCTTGGACGGGCCGGGAAAGTAAAGAAGTTTCCATGAACATGGGTCCGGAAATGCTTCCTAAGGGAGCTACAGGCCCCTAAAGGTGGGAAGATGGTTTTCATTCAATATCTCCGAAACCGTTCAAGGGAAATCAATCAAACTTGACACATCGCTCAATAAAATGAGGCAAGAATCATTCCAAAATAATTTACCAGGGGTGGGTCGGGCTGAGGTGTGGGGGTAAAAATAACTCCAACTTTTTTGAATGTGAGTTGTTTCTAAATCTAACAAGTTATCATGAAATATTGGAGTTTTCTACAAAAAAAGGTTCCTTTGTTCAACCTCGATAGATGCACTGTTTACGAGATATTTGAGTTTGAATGTATAAAAACGTGGTCAGAAATGCTGATTTTTTTTAATTACGATATTCAAGGCGGAAGAAAAACTATTCTAAAGCAACTTCACTTTTGTTGGGGATTCAAATTTTATTGAGCATAAGAAGGTTATTAATTGTGTCAAGTTTTATAGATTTTCCTTGAATGGTTTCGGAAATATTAAATAAACAACCATCTTCAGGGTCTCACCTTTAGGGGCCTGTAGTTCCCTTATGAAGCATTTTCGGACCCATGTTTATGGGAACTTTTCTTCTTATTCTGATGAGAGGAAGCTGTTTTAGAACGTTGTCGGTGTATTTTCGGGACACCCTGTATATCATGGCCTTGGTCATCGAGACCGAGGCTTCTAGTGAAGCATCAATTGACGATTTTTGAAGTGAAACTTCTATTCTCGCGCCTCGATCACAACACACAACTAACGCAGAACCACACATGGGAGTGAAATTGGTTCATAGCATCAATGGTTGTAACGATTGCCTGTAACGTTGTCTTGTCTGACCTTGGGGTGACCAGCGTCGTCCCAGGAAATAGAATAGAATAGAATAGAATATGGATTTATTGCTTTCTCGATATATACAGCATATCATAAGCAATGTTGAGGTAAATAATCTTAAATAATCAATATACACACAAGGCATAGGTACATCTAAAAACATGAGAAAGACAATTGAAGTTAAGAGAGCGGCGAAAATAGGCTAAAAACTTAATAAACAAAAACACAAAGTAACACAGTAACTATTCAAGTACCTACATCAAGCACAGCAGCAACAAGATCACAACCACACCACACATCACACTCATCCCATCATTCATTCATAATGAAGGACCTGAGTCTCATTGCATTCTGGATAAAATGGAACAGCTGTTTGGCGTCCGAGGCGCTCAAATCAGCTAAAAGCTCGCATAAGTCATCATTGAGCCTCAGCAATTGTGTCCTGAAGCAGCCGTACATAGGGCACTCAAAGAGAATGTGGGTGAGATTCTCGTATTTTAATGTGTTGCAAATCGTACAGATTTCAGCTAGATTGATTCTGTGAGTGGCGCGATTAGCGTACAGAAATAAGACATCCTTGTTACACGTTCGGATCTGGGCCAAGCATCTTTTAATGGACAAACTGGTGTTGGAAAATAAATAAGAATTGCTGTTATTGAAAAAATACGAGTTACTGTTCAACACAAATTTATAGTTTGGGCAATATGTGCTGAGCAAAACTCTATTCCCATCCTCCCGTTGCTGAGCAAGTGAGATCTCCTCAATAATATTGATTACCTCTTCCACGTCGCGTCGGCAACGTCCGTGATTAATTTGACGCTGTTGAACCTCTCGAGACTTGATTTTAGTTGGGAGAACCAATTATACCGCGGCTTGTTACTCATTGCTGAGTCCAATTCAATAAGTCTGTCTAGAGCTATTTTAGGTAAGCGGTGGTCAGCAAGTTTAGAAAAACGCAGGTATAGATTCAAAGCTTTTTTGATTATCGTGCAACTTATCCTGGGGGTAGACAATTCCGTTCTTATTACATACGCAGGAGTAGATCGTTGTAAATACAAGATATTTTTTAAAAATTTATTTTGGGTAGCATCCGCGTTTTCCAAGTATCTTAGTCCCCAGACTTCGGCGGCATAGCGAAGGGTTGGTGCTACAGTGGAGTTATAAAGCTTGATTATGGCGTTTATGTCGCTCATTCCTGAGTCATGTACTAAACTTAATCATTGTACCTGCGCATATTCTTGATTTTTGTGCTCTGCTGTTGAATGCCTCGCTGAAGAGACCATTGTAGTGAAAAATAGTGCCGAGATAGCTATAGGAATTCACAACCTCCACCCGTGAGCCACCATAATAGAATCCAACATCCCGTTTAACCGCGTAACTTTTTCTAAATATGACTATCTTGGTCTTATCAACATTAATCTCAAGACCGAGGGACGCACAAAACATTTCCAAGATCTTTATATTGTTCTGAAGGTTAACCGGGGAATCCGCGAACAGCACCAAGTCATCTGCGTATTGAAGCATTGTGATCATTGTTTTACCGTTCAGCGGTACCCCTCTTGCACCGTGTGACAAAAAAAATTCTTCAATATTACTGATAAACAGTGAGAACAGCAGAGGGCTCATCACATCACCCTGTAAAACTCCTTTGGTAATTTTGATACGTCCCGAGATGCCGCGACCATTCATGATCTGTAACTCTGCTTGTTCATAAAGTGATTTAATGATCCTAATTATTTTCCCGCTTATACCACATTCAAACAATCTACGCCACAATAGGTTGTGTTGGACCGAATCAAAAGCCTTCCGGAAGTCCACGAACAGTGCGTACATTTTTCGGCCCTGCAAACGGATATTATTGTGTATGACGGTCTTCAGCACAAAAATGTTATCCAGGCAATCACGGTCCTTTCTGAAGCCTGCCTGGCTTTCTGGCAGAATTCTCGCGCTTTCTGCATACAACGACATCCTAGAGTTCAACATTCGAGTGAAAATCTTCGTTATGTGATTAATCAATGCAATACTTCGATAGTTATCTGGCACTGTAGAGTCTCCCTTTTTAAACATGTGACACATTCGAACTCCGGCCCACCCACCAGGTACCTGAGCATGATCCATTATTTTGTTGAACAATCCCTGGAGATATTCTAGCCAATCAGAGTTTAAGTGTCTGAAAAACTCATTAGTGATGGAGTCCAGTCCAGCTGCTTTTTAGCGCATTTTCAATCTTGATGAAAATCGCTATTGCAACCGCTTTGTCCGTCCGTCCGTCCGTCCGTCCGTCCGTCCGTCCGTCCGTCCGTTCCTCGAACTCCTCCCAAACTAGACGACCTAGCTTTCTAATTTTTTCGCTGTTACGTAGCTGCCACTTCCAAAGGAGGGCTAGGCTATATTGGATGTCTATATTGCGCCGCCAACATAGAGAAAACCGCCCCCGATAAACTTGAAATAACATGATATTGCACTTTCTACCAGACCTGATGCTCTGATGTTCTCATTTTTTGAATAATACATATTTGCCACTTATAAACGTAAGCCAAGAAACATTCCGTCTTCAATATGCGCCGCCGACATGAAAAAACTGCTAAAAACCGCCCCCAATCACTTTAAAATGAAAAACATAAACCCGAAGACATAGCGATCTGATTCTTTCGGTATATAAATAGCTGACTAAAAATGGGAAAGGATAGGCTACTTTTGGTTAGTCGCCGCCCCCAGACTCCGCCTCCAAACGATAAAAAGTGCAACTTTCACAAATGTTACTGATTGAGATGTTCCCTCAAACATTTATGAACTGCCAACTCAAATTGTGCAACATTTGCTCAGCCGAACGCTGCCGCTCCCACACCCCGCCCCCAAAGTAAGAGATAAATGAAAAACATGAACCCGAAGACATAGCGATCTGAGTTTTTCGCTATATGAATAGCTGACTAAAAATGGAAAAGGATAGGCTACTTTTGATATGGCGCCGCCTCCAGCTTCCGCCCCCAAAAGAAAAAAAGTGCAACTTTCAACAATTTTCACTGATTTAGCTGATAATGTTACCTCGAACATTCGGAAACTCTTGACTCAAACTGTGCAAGAATTTCTTTGCCAAACTCTGCCGCTCCCACACGCCGTCCCCAAAGTGAGATATAAATGTAAAACATGAACCTGAAGACATAGCGATCTAATTTTTTCACTATATTGATAGCTGACAGAAATTGAAAAAATATAGGCCACTTTTAATTAGCCGCCGCCTCCAGCTGCCGCCTCCAAACAAAAAAAAAATGCAACTTTGACAATTTTCACTGATTGTCATATTTCCTTCTCATTCAGAAACTCCCAACTCAAACTGTGCAACAGTTACTTTGCTGAATGCTGCCGCCCCCACACGCTGCCCTCAAAGTGAGAGATGAATGAAAAACATAAACCCGAAGACATAACGATCTAATTCTTTCGCTATATGGATAGCTAACTAAAAATGAGAAAGAATAGGCTACCTTTGACATGGCGCCGCCTCCAACTTCCACCACCAAAAGAAAAAAGTGCAACTTTCAATAATTTCCACTGAATTACATTTTAATGTTACCTCAAACATTCAGAAACTCCCAACTCAAACTGTGAAAGAATTTCTTCACCAAACTCTGCCGCTCCCACACGCCGCCCCCAAAGTAAGAGATAAATGTAAAACATAACCCTCAAGACATAGCGATCTAATTGTTCCGCTATATAGATAGCTGACTAAAAATGGGAAGAGAGGCCCTTTTGATTAGTCGCCGCCTCCAGCTCCCGCCCCCAAACAAAAAAAATGCAACTTTCACAATTTTCACTAATTGTCATATTTCCTTGAACATATTTTAGAAACTGTTAACTCAAACTGTGCAACAGTTACTTTGCCGAATACTGCCACCCCCACACGCTGCCCTTAAAGTAAGAGATGAATGGAAAACATAAACCCGAAGAAATAGCGAACTAATTCTTTCGCTATATGGATAGCCGACTAAAAATGGGAAAGAATAGACTACTGTTGATTAGTCGCCGCTCCCAGCTCCCGCCCTCAAACAAAAAAATATATTGATGAGTGAAAGAATTCTCATTCAAATCTATTTCATTGGCAAGTACCCCATTCTGATAACACAATATCACAATGAGTTTCGAATGAAGAAAGTGGGCATGGCAAGGAATGGTGTTTCTTCTTTAACCAAATCTCTTTACGTTCACAATATGCCTCTTTGAGAAAATGCGCTACTGAGACTCACGCACGTGAAGGCATACTCACCTTGTTTGTTTTTACTAGAAGTCAAAGCACGATGTATCTCCTGTTTGGTCACATATTTATCTAGGAAAGGGTGTTGAGCATCGTAGAATAGACTCATTGATGGGGAGTATGTCAAACCCTGATGATAGAAGTTTCGATAGTAAGTTTCCCATTCCGACAGAGAAACATCATCCGCGTCGCTAGGCCTCACCTTGAACCTATTCACCGTTTTCCAGAAGCTATCCGGGCTGTCTATATTTTTTAATTTCATTTTTATCTCTGACCAATAGGCTTTTCTTTTTTCATTTTTTTTCTTTTTGAATTCAAGCTTTATTTTAAGGTACCCCTCTAGATTCACTATATTAAAACCATCCCTTTTGCATAGTTTAAATGTGGATTTCAGAGTCTGTTTCAAGTCACAGCATTCACTGTCGAACCAGGGTTTATGCTTTAGGTATCTTTGGGTTCTCCCCGTTCTACGACATATTTCATCCCCAAGAAGGCGGACACCTCATCTATCGCCTTGAGTAAATTGTCGGAGATTTCCTGCAGAGCATGTTCAGCCATATTCAAAAACACTAGCATACGATGCTTGGAGATCGCCACGCCACACAAAAACGTCCCCCGCAATGTTTCGGGTCTGAGCAGACTCCGTATTTACTTTTTTGCGATGACACGTCAAGCTTACCGAACACGGCAAGTGATCCGAACATACCGTAAAATCCTCCACCACAAAATCAACCACCCTCTCTGCCGACGCTGAGTTTACCCACACCAAGTCAACCACACTCCCCCCGACGCTACCCATGCACGTCAGTTGACCAGGACTATCGGAACGCGACCGGCCGTTCAAAACAAAGTACCCCAGGTCCTCCATCATTTCAACTAGCATAGTACCTCTGAGACTACAAACCTTGTCAACAGATGATCTTTCGACGCTCAAGTTTTCTGTCACGAATCGAAAGTTCTCCGTATCATTATCATTGCGAAAGCTATTCAAATCGCCAATTCTGCCGTTGAAATCCCCGCCCAGAATTATACAGTCATCAGGGAATGCAATTAGGAAGTTGCAAGTTTTTCAAAAATGACTGGAAGTATTTGTTTTCTGTAATTTTAAGTATACTATTGTACACTCTCTACGTAAAATCACACAATTTTTTTTTCTCTGATTATAATCAATTTGAAAATCCAGAAAAATTTCGAAAAAATCACGTGACCGCAAACGCATTTCTATTGGTGTGACGTATTGGGGTCGACGGATCCTCTGATTGGTCTTCCCTTCCATTGCCCCCTCCGCACTGAAGCCCACTGACATTGACATAAAACATAACCTAGAAGGTCTTCTTGCCTCTATGTTCTTGCCTAGAAAGGTGTTCGAAAAAGTAGTGTAGTGTCAGGAACAGTAATCAAGTCGAAGTGTGATTGCTATGGAGACTACTGCGAAAGCGAAAGACAAGCGAAAGTCAAAGAAGGCCTACAAGTACTGTATTGTACCCTTCTGCGAAAGTACCACCATCAAGACCCCAGATAAAATTTTCTTTTGGGTCCCAAAGGAAACTTCTATAAGGAGTGCGTGGTGGGTTGCTATGCTAATGGAGGAAGCAAAAGCCCAATCATACTCTCCCCAGACAAAATTTTTCTGTTGTGAAGATCACTTCAATGTAAATAAAACGTCGATAGTTTGAAAAATGTTAGTAAATCAGGGTTTGATTTTTAGCTGCAGGAGGATGCAGAAAATTATCCTGTGGTGGAGAATGTTCGGCCCAAATTGAAATCTGGAGTAATACCTCGCTTCTTTCAATGTCAAACAAGTTGGCGCCGAAGATACCGACCAGATCTTGTAACTGTAGAAGCCAAGGGAAAAGATGATGTTGGGCGAACTAGTGCAACAGCCACAGTTACCAAAGAACCCCAAGAAGTAGAAATAGTGGAAGTAGAAGAACATACTTCGAAAGTAGAATTGACTTCAGAAAGATGTGTGCAGACGTATTTGCCAACAGTAGCTGATAAATCTTGTCAAGTAAACTTGAGACCGTCTTTCAGAAGCAAAGCCATCAATACAAAACCAGTGTTGGTAGCTATCTCACCGATAATGAGGCCGTCGGCACATGCATCTACATCTCCTTTTAAAAAAGAATCTATTCATCACCTTTTCAAAGGAAAGGTTAAAAGAAAGCTTTTTTCCGAAGACGACTCGGAGTCTTCCTCAACACAATCTTTGATCAGTGGATCCGATTATAGGCCAGAAGAACTTTTTAGTGGATCTGATATATTGGAGGAAGAAGTACCTCATCAGCGTGAAGAAGTTTTGAAAGTCACTTCATCAATGATTGAGAAAAATCCTAAATTATTTTTGGGTTTACCGATGGACAGCTATCATTTAATCAAAATGTTAAGTACCAAAGCACCTGTGCCATATTCCAATGTGCTTGTAACACTGAGGAAACTAAGAATAAATGAACCTTTTGAAATTCTGGGTTTGCACTTCGGCATGTCGAATTGTCGAAGTCAAATGTTAGCAGAATATTCAGGAAAACTGTATTTGCACTTGCTAAACTATTACAGGAATTGATATTGTGGCCTGATCACGACAAAATTAGATTAAATCTTCCCATTCCGTTCAGAGCACGCTATGGAAAAGTAGTTTCTATTATAGACTGCTTTGAAATAGAAATTGAGAAACCAACCAATCCATTGCATCAGTCATTAACATGGTCGCAATACAAAAGCTGTAATACCGTGAAGTACCTGATCTCATGTACTCCAGATGGGTTGGTCAATTTTATTTCCTCTGGGTATGGTGGGCGAGCATCAGACGTGATGATCGTGGAAGATAGTGGTTTTTTGCATAAGCTTGCCCCGAATGTTGCCGTCATGGCAGACAGAGGGTTTAAAAATATTGTCCCTTTACTCCACCAAAAAAATTGCACGCTAGTAAGACCACCATCAGTAATGACTGGCGTACCTAGTACTAAAGATGAAGTAAAAGAGTCAAAAAGAATCGCAGCCCTTAGAATTCATGTGGAACGGGTGATAGGAAGACTACGTGAATTTGACATCTTGTTACCACATTGTCGTGTCGACCATCATCTCATCCAAATTATGGATTATATTCTAATTATATGTTGTGGCATTATAAATTTACAAAGTTACCTTATAAAAAGTCAAATTTGATGATTATTTGGAAAATCAAAACCCTCCATGATTAAATTTCAATTTAAAAATTGTTTACGTTAAGTTTTTTATTCAATTAGTCTTCCCTGTTGTAAATGACCCTTTGAAACCATTAGGATTTTTAATGGTTCCACATGGGATTATGTAGGAATAAATGGGAGCATTTTGGTTTCTGATGACTTGAAGTTTAAAAATCCATATGTGGAAAAATCCACATAAAACCATGATTTTTTCAAATGTTATTTTCCATTTAGTCACATTTATGGATTTTACCACTTAGAACCCTAAGTTTTCTGGATGGTATTTCTCATTTAATTCCAGTAATGGATTTTACTACCTATAACCATACATTTCCTAAATGGTATTTGCCACTTAGTTCCACTCACGAGTCCACTCATGGATTTTATCACTTAAAACCATAAGTTTTCTAAATGGTATTTCTCATTTAATTCCAGTGATGGATTTTACTACCTATAATAACCATACATTGCCTACATGGTATTTGCCACTTAGTTCCACTCATGGATTTTATCACTTAAAACCATAAGTTTTCTAAATGGTATTTCTCATTTAATTCCAGTCATGGATTTTACGACCTATTTACCATACATTTTCTACGTAGTAGGTATTTACCATTTAGTTCCACTCATGGATTTTACCACATATTGCCATACGTTTTCTAAATGTTATTTCAATCAAGGAATTCACCGACTATTACCATAATATTACCTACGTTGGATAGTATTTTTATTTTCCATATTTCAGTTCCGCGTCACTCATATAATTATGGCGTTTTTTACTGAATAATTCTATGACATGGGTACGTTTTCTAAATAATGGTACCTAGGTATTTCTCAGTTAGTTCCAGTATAATGAATGTTATTGATTGCGATGCAGATGACCGCAGCTAATAATAATCTTTTATAATACCTCTATTATTATCTACAGTTTCATCACAGAATGATATCAGTTCAAATTACCCGCCGTAGAAAATCGCGCCAAGAGATTGGTTTATGGCATATTCTGGCCTTGAATTTGTTATTGGTCCGCACGCCATTCCCGCGTATTAATCTGCACCGGATTGGCACTCGGAAGAAATGAAAATATGCATCCGCATCCGGGACGCGCACGCGAGACGCGAGCCAGTTTCATGATTTTGCGAATGATTTTGAACGTGAATCGACTGTTGCTGTGGTGTTGGTTTGCTTTGCATTATTTGCAACAATAATTTGCGGTGTTCACGTGCAGCAGTGTAGTGGCTAGTGGGTAAGTAATTATGTACTGATTTCCTTTCTTTCGCATATTGTTATTAGCTATTATTACAACTACATAACCTCCTTTGGTACCCGACCCTACAACGTACATCCTACAAAGTCAATAATTTATTTCAGGTTTCAGGAAGAATGGCAATGGAGTCGCATGCCTACGCCTACGTTATTTTTGTCAAGGACAAGGTGAGAATGGTGGTGCCCATTGCTGATGTCCGGCGGTTCCATCCCGATTTTAGTTCTGGGGACAAGTTCAAAGTTCTTTTCAAAAACGATGCAAATGACACGGGCCTACTATAAAGCCTACCTGATTAGCACTGGGGGTGAGTTAAGTTTCAATGTTATAATAAAACCTAGTAGAACTCCTAGTATACCTAGTAGAATAACTTTTGCACTGTGTCGAGTGGGCTGTGATTTATTCCAGCATTTCGTCTTTGCTTTATGAATGCTCGAACACAATCAGACTCATAATGAACTCGACACTACAAAAGTAGTGCTGCCGGATTGTACCTGCTTAGGTATATGGTAGCGGCCAATAAAATTGCACCACTATACTGCTCTGAAGTCTAAATGAAGAAAGCTTGTTTTTGCCAAATATATTGTTGAACAATGAAAATCCGCTTCTTGATTTTGAATAACTGGTGGTGCGATTTTATCAGCCGCCGTTGTATCTACAAAATAGCTTTATATCAGTACTTCAGTTGAAACTAATTAATGTTGTTGTTATACAATAAAAATTGTCAATTTCAGCAAGTGCTGAAGAGGCGCAGAATAGAGGGGAAGAAATACGATTCCGTTTTCCTGTTGAAAGAGACCTCCTCACTGATTTCGAATCACAAGATCAGGAACCAGCTGGCAAGCGAAAGCACACTGACTTTTCAGTGTGAGTTTTTTAATTTGATTACCGTATTAAAGCCGTATTAGACAGGAACTTATGTTGTAAGATTTGATGGTAAATTTCAGATGCTATGACAACCTGGGGGTCATTTCATAAATAATTTATATTAGGTGTAATCAAAACTACACATTCGTACATTGTTGATTGTACTTTTATGAAATGGGGCCTTGAGGCCAATAATTGAACCAAAAAACTTTGCAACTTTTCACTTCGTACTTTGCGAAAATTCTGGTCGAAATGGGGTCCAATTAGACGCTTTTGACCTGGAGTTTTTTTTGGTGCAATTATCCTTTTGTCAACAAAATTGAAAATAACTTCATAACAGCTTTTAATTTTTCTATTCAATTTTGAAAAAATCAAAAGCAATACATACAGGTGTCCCAAAATAAAACTGGACAACGCTTAACTATGTATCCCCCTGATAAAATTATCAGGAGATCCGAAGCCGTTTTGCGAACTTCTGCTCTATAAGAGATTTATAGCCGAGTTTATAACCCTTTAAATTTGACAAAAAAAAAACATCGTTCGGAATTATGGTGCATTGAAATGTAAAAATTCAATTCATTCGAGAATGGTTCTTCTAATCAAGTTTCAACAAGAGCATCTTTTTGATGCAAAAGACCGTAGAATTTCATAATTTTATGTCAAAAAGGCAAAAATAAAATGTGCAAAAAAATTGATGCTATTTTTACCCTCACCCCCTATTTTGACACACCCCTGAACTGAATCTAGGGGTAATTTTAATTTCATTTTATCGAGCATCAAATGGTTAGTAAATGTACAAATTTTCATAATTTTATTTCGAAAGGTGTTGGAGATAATAATTCAAAACGATTCTCCAGACCCACATTTGAAGGGCTGTATCTTTCTTAGGGGCACTTTAGGAAACAAATTTATTAAGGTTTTCGTCATGTTTTTACTCAGTCTATATGCTCCCCAATTTTGACCACCTATTTCAGAAACACCTTGTCTAGACCGAGTAAAAAATGATGAATACCTTAATAAACATTTTTATCCAATCCTATTCAATAAAGCACGCATTATCCATCAGTACATACATGCATGCAATCTTTAATAGGACTGGATAATAGCATAGTATTCTACTCGCGGGTAATGGCTATTACTCATGAAGTTGAGTAAGAAGCAATCATTACCCGCTTGTTGGATAATATACTATTTATAAAGTGCCCCCTAAGAAAGATAGTACAGCCCTTCAAAGTTGAATTTTAAAAATCTTTTTTTTTATCTCTCAGCTCAGGTCATCAAGGCGATTTTAATCAAATGTGGTACAAGTACTTGTGAAATAATTACCACCTAACTTTTGTTGAAATTGTCCAGTGGCATAGGTGCAGCGGGGTTGTGACACTTTTTCCGCCCTATTTTCTACGCGACTGGATATTTTTCAAAAATTACACTTCTATTGAATTGCCTCTTTAATTAAGAAGAATGAAACTTTATTTTCTAAATTGAACAGGCAATTCAAAAAAGTTTAATTTTGTAAAAAGATCCAGTGGCGCAGAATATAGGGCGGGAAAAGTGTCACAACCCATGGTACCTACGCCACTGGATAATTTTGACAAAAGTTACTTGCGTCAAGTAATGGGTTTTTATTTTATAAATACTTGTACCTAATTTTGTCAAATTTGCTTTAATGCCCGAGAGTTACGAACAAAAAACATTTTCAAAGCTCAACTTTGAAGGGCTGTATCTTTACACTTTAGGAAAAAAATTATTAAGGTATTCGTCATTTTTTTACTCGTGTTTAATCTTGGAAAGTGAAGCAGCGGATAGACCATCGAAAAAGAAGGGGACTTCCATTGTAAACTTTTTCTCAAAAACGAATAATGAGAGATATAGCCCTTCAAATTTGGAGTTTTTAAATTGGTTTTTAAGCATAATTTTTGCACCGTGGTTCAACCGATTTTGTTTAAATTTGAATCAAAGTTTACTAAAATAAGTCTGTATCAGACAATTGCGAACCATCAAACATTTTCAGGGGCGTAAATAATGAGGGGTCCCTCTACCTTTTGCCCCTGGTTTTTTTTTTATTGTTAAACATTTGAAATTCTACGTTGAATTTAGAAGAAAAAGATATATGTATTTGCAAAATATTGATTAGAGGCTTAATTTTCGAGATATTTCAATTCGAATGCTTGAAAAACATGTCAAAAACAACACTTTCATGAGAATAAAAAAAAAATCACGATTTCTTCACTGAAATAGATCTTTCATGCGTTTTAAATTTAGCTTACCAGCTAGCGATACAATTGTCTGATAGAGACTTATCTTAGTAGACTTTAGTTCAAATTTGTACAAAATTATTGGTTAAACGGTTCAAAAGTTACGAATACAAAACGATTTAAGACTCTAACTTTGTAGGACTGTCACTCTTATTATTCGTTTCTGAGAAAAAAATTGTAATGAAAGTCCTCTTCTGTTTCGATGCTCTATCCGCTGTTTCAAGGTGGGTTTAGTCAGCTTATTTAGCCGTAATTTTAATTTTAGTTTTAAGCGCAGCATCGCTCATTGGCTCTCGTGCACAATTGCACATGAGGATAGCCAACCAGCGACGCTACGCTTACGGCTAAGACTAAAATTACGGCTAAATAAGGCTGACTGAACCCACCTTCAGTTTCCAAAATTGAACATCGTGTATTATGGTGCCAGCTACACTATCAGTATACCTGTGCCGATCCAACTGTGTAAGAAAATGCACCAAAGGCTCCGCACAGATTTGAAATTTAGCATGATGTTTGTCACCATGATAACAAAGCGCAAGTTTTAAAAGTCTTGCAAGTGACAGTCATTAGAATTTGAATTTTAAAGTGTCAAACCCGTCAAATTGTCAAGTTTGTAAAGGCGCTACAATTTTTAATTCTACTGCCAATTGAGCCTAACGGCCATTAGGTCATAATTATAACAATTTGAATTTATTCATACTTTGTGGAAACACGTGAAAATCATGCTAATAGAAAATTTAAAATATTTTTGCAGAAATTGAAGGGCAAAAAAGAACTTATTCAAAAAGCAACAGCCGTTAATTTCAAATCCCTCATGAACATGAAAGATGATAATAATTTGAGAAGTTTGGAGGCTGCAAATTTGGAAGCTGCGCAAAATGAAATAAAAATTCTAAAGACTCAAAATGCAGCGTTGTACCATTTTCGAATTTCTCCAGTCAATATTTTTGTTAAGGTGATAATAATATTCAAGTTTGTGTCAAGTCTCTCAATTTATTTTTTTATTTAGTTTAAATCACTTGCATAATTTACATTGATTCATTCATTCATTCAAATTTCTCATTATTCAATCTTTCAATTCAAACAGTTTTAAAGGAATGTAGGTAAAGTTAAAAGAGCGGCAGCATGTGGTGTATGCACGCGCACGATTTAATTCCTCAGCCGCGTTTATCGCTTTGAACAAAAAGTTATCAGGTCTTTCTTTTTCCTCGGATAGTTTGTTTGAAAATTCCGTCTTTTCCGTTTCGAACCGTCAAAGGGTCAGCATGTAAAGAGGATCTGGAAGCTAAAATCCTGATAGCCATTTTTTTTAATACAACCTAAGGTTGCTAGAAAGGCTGAAGAATTATTTTGTAAAAATCAGGAAGAAGTACTCTTAGCTGGTGAGTAGGAATTTTCAATCTAGAGAACCGGTAACTTATTCGTTTTCACATTTTTTATAGACCCTTTACCTTTATTTTTGGACGTATCTACGATTCGTTTTACTACGTACCATTTCTTTACGACTTATATCTACGCTCCATCATGTATTTTTCCGGCGTTAATCATCTGCAAAAATCACGGATAACTTCTTCCGCAACCTGAATCATCAACGATGCTCATCTCTATTCAACTTTAACCAACTTTATTCAACTTTCCTCATCTTTATTCAACTCAAACCAACTTTAGTCAACTTTAAACCAACTTTATTCATCTCTACTCATCTTTATCTCAACTTTATGCTGTCATGGCCATGTACAACGGTATCTACCAGTGAAATACCATCCAAGAACTTCATTGCTGATGCCGATCATCTCTACTCACCTTGATGCGAATATTTCTTCAGGACAAATGTACATCCCTTCTTCGATCCTGGTCAACAGGGAGATATGAGTAAGACCTATCAATTAAGCGTGCCCATTTCTTCGTATTATTCGGTTGAACTTCGTGAACCAGAGTCGCTGGTATACAATAAATTCTGCAGAATTTAGGTAGCTCCCCCACGACACGCCGTTTTCATTTTGTATTTGTTGTATAAAGGGTACCTTGATTATTAGCGTTTGAACGTCGAACTTACCACCAGTATTGAGAAGAGAATTGGTACATTTCAATTCTTTGTCTTTCTTGCATATTTTACCTGTACTTTCAAAACATATCTTTCTCTTTTTTTTGTTAACCACATAACTTGAATATTTAATCACTCTTTAAATTACTATCTTTCCTAAAACATTCACACATTTCATCTGTACATATTCGTTTAGAGAAAATAGACATTTTTGTTCGTTTTAAATTAACTTTTTTCTATTCTTTCACTTCAATTTAAAATCTGTAATAACTATAGTCAAAACATCGGAATACCGTTTTTCTGCTGTTTCTTCTTGACTGTGATGTGCTGGAAGCGGTTGGCGCCTGTATAAGTTGAAGTTTTGTAAGTATTCCATCTCCGAACCCCCTTTTAAAAATTAGCGCTCACCGACTAAAAGAGTTGCCGGAGCAGGTGAACTCTTTTTGCAAATTATAGGGTACAGCGTTACAAAAAAAAATGAGGCCTTGACTAATCTAAATGCAACAATAACAGAACTAAACATTAAACTACAAAAAAATGTGATAGAAAAATTTGAAGGTAAGAAGTAGTACTTAACTTTGAAGCTTTGCGGCATGTAAGTAATATAATTAATTCTACTGTTGTCTGTTACAGTTACAATTCTGCCACTTGGCACACCAGCTGTATTACCTGCGATATCTGATGATACGCAAAAAATTGGAACATCAACAAACAAAAATGTAATATGCGTAATAATTTTAAGGAAAATCGTATGACACAGCTAACGACGAATATAATAGTATATTATATACTTACGTTGAGAAAGTATTATTACAGCTGAGACGCCAGATTAAATCCCGAAGCGGCCTCAGCTCTAATAATTTTCTCAACCGTAGTTTATTTCAGATTTTTTTTTACTAGAAAATCGACATTACAATTTAGGAAGAGGTCGATAATGATGCACTTCACGACTAGTAGTAAAAAAAAAACTATTACATTATCATTTTTATGGTCACAAGTAAACTTTGCGAAAATTGTTGTAGTTAGACCAATTATACCTAACAAACTATTGTATTTAAGTGACTATATAATACATTAAACAAGAACCAATCAAAACTCTTAAAATGCGAATAGGCAGCCAATCAGCACGTCTGTACGCGTACCACCCCGGCAATTGGCGAGTAACATTACCGATGGTGGCGCTGCTGATGCGCTTCGCATGTAAACAAACATGTCGGATAGAGCACGGATTGTTGCCCGCGCGTTCAAAAATCTCATCAGTAGTAAGCGGTTTTTAATGTCCTCCAGACGTGAAACGTGGTTAATTAGTATTGCGGTGGAACTCAAAAATGGCAGAAGCGCAATTGAGTGTTATGGAGGTTTTGAATCACTTGATGGACTCAACGGATTTTCGATGTATCGTGATAGGAGAAGAAATTCTGAAGTCACAATTTCTTGTGTTGTGTGGTCGAAAGCCAACCGAATCAATAAGCATCAATTTATACATAGACATATTTGAATTGTGTTTACAAACAAGCGCATTGTATGAATCTCCTCACTAGGTAACTGGGAATGTAATTGAAAAAAATAGTAGTAGCAGTTCCTGTGAAATTGGAACGTTCAAAGTTCAAAATGCACTTGCAAAGCAGGCCAGTCCGGGACATGCAAAAATATCGCAGCTGTGCTTCTTCGATGCAGCCATATAAAATTCCCATTTTCAGCGACACTTCCCAGGCTTTTCTCGTAGTCATATTTTCCACAGTGCCGAGTTTGTTTGTCATTTTGACTACCCAACTTGCGTCTTTCGCTTTCGACGGGGAACGGTGAAAATGTAACTCTTCCTTTTTCCGCTTTCCACAGCGCGACTCGCACTTGGAAACACAACTAATTCTCCGCCACTTTTTGTCACTATCTATCTTGCCACCTTCCATTCTATGCCACTTTTGCTTGCCAGTCGTCGTACACGTGCCACTCTTCACTCTTATTTAAAAATGCAATGCTTTTGCAATCGACGACACCTTCATATTCAAGATAATGAAACGTGCGTGGCTCACGTACTTTGTTGGAAAAAATTAACGCCGCGTTAAGTCAGATGGAATCAAATGAAGTCTCCAAACACCGCAACGCTCATAAGAGCCCACACAAATCTGCAGTTGATCCGTGCACAAACGTCGTTTACACGTTGGCCGTCAGATGGCGTATTCGATCTTGAAACTCGCCAATACAGGCGCCGTCCTTGACGTAAATATTATCGCTGTGGTACCGTGGTCCTTCCCCCTCTCCCAGACCAGGGCAGTGACTGTCATTTGGAGCGCATTCACGCAATATCAGTTCTGTCAATTGTCACAATCAAAATGTATGAAACTGAACATGGAAAGAACGTTTTCCATGCATTATAGGTATCATTTTCTACCATTTAAAGGTATAGTATTTCCACTTTTCTAGTAAATTTTCATTCCACACTGTTAGTTGTTAAATTTTGTGCTTTCTGATTTATAGGAGAAGAGAAAAAGAAGCCCAAGTTTTGTTGAACTGCAAACAGAACACACCCTGTTTAGTTTACCAAGAGGAATCTCAATTTTATCTACTCACGGACTTCACCAAAAATAGCTTTACACCCCACAAAGACAGCGGCTTTCCAATTCACAAGCAGACGCTACTGCTACATCAAAGAGAAATGTCCTTCGGTTTCATTAGAAACATTGAATCAAGATTCAACTTTGCATGTGAAGACTCTCCCCAGCCTGTTACAATATTTGAGTGAATTGTGATAGCATAAAGTGTAGGCAATAGTTTATTTAATAATCTGTCCATACATGCTTTACTAAAGTATGTGTCTTGAATCTCAACTTCGTGTCACTTACCGTTCAAGCAATAATCATGTTTTTGAGTATGTTCCTCGACTCTAAACTTCGTCTTACTTCCGTAGTGTTTCATTAAATTATTAAAACAAATTCAGTACATATAACGCATTTTACTCAATTTCCTTTTACAAATAATTTGCATTGAGAAAAATTGTATGTCTACATCGTGTCAATCGATCAAAACGTTCCATCTCCATTGGCTCATTTAGAGAATTTCTGAAAGCTCCTGCACTTTCCAAAATCAGTCGAAGGATTCCTTATTGCTAAAAAAAAATCCTTCAAGTATTTCAGTAGAATCAATCATAGCTTAACTTCCTATAACCTACGCCGGTCTTGTCCATTCTCAGGTATAATATCCTCCGATTTGTCCATTTCGCAGTCACACGCTGAATTTGGTAATAAATTTCAGTGTAGCTGGATATGGCATTAAAGCCACTTCTGATTCTGAATAGGTCTACTGCACTTTTTGTGTGGAAGCATTTTTCATCTTCCGATTTCCAGCTGCAACTAACCTGCAAACTCGAATGTCGAACGTCAAACAATGACGTTTCCAACTTGACGTATTTACCGACGCAGCATCTCAATCTCTTCCGTTGCCAACGTTAAGAAAAAAGCGCTATTGCGCTAATAAGAACGCAATTTATTATGATGATGAAGTGAATATTAAAAACCATTTTTAGTAAAGAATAAGATTACCCTGATTATTCACTGTACACCACAAAGTTCTTTGTAAAATTTCAACCATTTGAACAACACTGGTAGAACCAGAACCTTGGGTAGCGCTCTGTCAATTCACTATATAGTCTTATCAAATACAATGCGTTTTACGCTTAATCGTCAGATAATTTTTTAATAATATCATTTCGTTATAATCCCAATGCAAGAAAATACAACTCGCCCTATGGGCTCGTTGTATTTTCAGCTTTGGGATTATAACTCATAATATTACTAAAAAATTATCGACAATAATCGTACCACTCATTGTATTACTACAGATAATTTTGTGAATTTTACGATTTTCTTACCGAATCTGCATTTGATCATATAATTTCATGTCAGGTAATTTTTTTATCGTGCGTAGAACAACGTAATTCGGACGGGCCGATTAGTACGTTTGTCTCTATGTACTCTACAAAATTACCGGTAAGAATTATGCTTAAATGAGATTTTAAGTGATTTTTTTTTGTCAGTGAATATATTTTTTCTAAATTATATTATTTCATAATTTTTGCCTACTAGGTGTACTTGGGTCATGATACTTGGTTGCCTGATCAAGTGTTTTCCACTATTTGCCGAAAGAAAAAGGATTCCCTCTTTGTAAAGGAGTGTGCACTGGCACTTTTTGGTGCTGAAGTTTTGACCGAGTCGTCGGTTCATGGGCGGCCGCCAAACAGAGATGCAACAGCAGAAGCACCACGAACGAAGCTGGATCCCGAAAAATTGCTGGTTATTGAAGGTTTAATACTGTTGACTTACGAGACATCATTTGGTTTATTTGAAGTGAAATTTTTGCTGGAATAATTCCAACATTTTTTTTATACATATAGCAGGCTTTTAGTCCCTCCTCCAACATATCAAAAATTCTTGTTCCTGAGACTCGCTGCGACTGTTACAAATTACAATACATTACATACAACACAGAGCATTTTTTATTTTCGTTTTTTTTTCTTGAAAAATGGACTTAAGTACTATTTGATTAGTTTGATAGGCTATCGCTGGGCTAGGCTCGAATCACACTTAGGTTGAATTACCTATGAATTTCCACCTAGTTGTGGGATTTCACCTTATTTTACCATATTAAAATGTATAATTATTATAAGCCACGCAAAGTTTTAAAAATTCTTTTTTTAACGAAACAGGCACAAAAATGCGAACTTGTGTTAACCCATGGTCGGGCAGTTTTGATGCGGTCACATTTGGGACTTTCGACCATAGTGTCACCCGTCCTAAGACTGTAAATGGGTCGAGCGACGAGATTTTATTACTTTAAACGAGGGTGCCTTTGCCGTCTGCATGCACAGGAGAGTAAAAAACTAGAGCAGAAAGACGTGGGTCGTTTCTCGAAGAGGCTGTGTGGTGCGTGTGTTTTGTAGGTAAATATTAATTTTTGTAGTATTTCCAATTACTTGTGTATCCGTTTGTCGTTTTCTTTTTGAACACTACTTGGTTTAAGTTACTAATTTACTGTCGAATTGAATTAAAAGTACGTCCTCTTTATTAAAACATGCGCTCAGATAATTTTGAAGGCACGAACGCCGCTTTTTGCCTGGCTTAAATCAGTGCAGTTGGTTTATTGCATTAAATTTGTCTTTTTGAATTTTATGTCATAAGTTCCATGGTCAGATCAGAAATGATGTGTGAAATTTGATTTTCATGTATACGCTTGACTGTAATTTTGTGTCAAATTTTAACTGAACGTCATTATCTGCAATATGTTATTGTTTTTTTTTGTGTTTTGTGCAGTCAATTCTTTTGGAAATGTCTGTGCTGTACTTTTTATGCGTCATATTTTTTGTGTGTCAATATTTCACGCCCTCCTTCTGTTGTGATTCTCAGATAATTTCAGTTTAATTTTTGGTACTTACTGCTATTTTTGAATGACGCTTGAGTATGATTGGGCCTTGGAGAGAGACTAATATTTTCTTGAATACCGTGACAAGTCGCACCCCTGTCGCCATCGATCGCTTCCATCCTACCTAATTTGACTGTTTTCAATGTTTTGTTTTTTGCCTATGTGTCAGGGGCTTTTACCGTCCAAGCAGGTTGTACGGTACCTTTTGTTGGGGTGTCATCTACATTATTTTGCTCTATTTGCTATGAGAAGATTTGATATTACCTGTCGGGTCTGGACCGGGTCAGCAATGATGGATATGCCGAGATTGTTGTCAACTTTAGCGAGGAACATGTCAGCTGAAAAAGGTGTAGGTTCTCTTTCAGCTCCTCGTGTGCACGGGGTGCGCAAATAACACCAGTTTACATTGTTGGTAGTATTTTGAATTGAGTTGAATTGTTTTAGTATTCCCTGTCTACTAATGTGTCTTCTGTTTTGTATTTTGAGTGTCTGTGTGTGTTTACTAATTGCTTGATTTTGCTTGCCACTAATATGAAAAAATAGCAGTGAGTTATTGTGTCACTTTGTTCACCATATTTGAGAACCCTCTTCTTTGGGCTTAACTCAGTGGTTTCTTCGACTGGGTTCTTCCACATGAGTGCTCTTTTCCGAATCCGTCACTCTCCATTTTCTTTGACTTGACAGTTTGACATATTTTGTTGTGTTGTTTTTCAATTGTTTTATTATTTTGTTCGTATTGTCCATTTTGTTCATTTTGTCCATTTTGTACATTTTGTTCATTCTGTCAGTCACATGCTAGTTGTTTTGAGAAAAGAATCATAAAAGACTAATTTTGCACTTTGCACTTTATTTGTTTTGAGTAAATGTAATGTTCTGTGCAATGAGCGTGTTTTATTGAAGTCCACCTTGAACTCCACCTTCTTCCCCCTCGGGTCGTTTTCCTCATGAACAAAAGCGGATCAAAGGGTTAAGATGCGAACAAAAACGGACAACGTAGGATTTCGATGATCAGAGGCCAATCACGTGAAATGTCACTGGGGGGGAGGGGGGGCGTACCATTACATAGTATACCAATAATTTGTAGCAGCCCCAGGACAAGGACTTTCGATAACCGTTTCAGATACATAATGTAAAAGCTAATATGAAGGGTGTCAACCATCCTCAACAAAAAGGCGCGAACATTTTAACATACCTTTACACTGTTACCGACTTGACTTGACCGCCATGTGGTAACTTGACTTCTTCTAGTCAAGTTACCATGGCGGCAGCCAATGAAAAAAATCTATTGCAATGGCAACTTGTTATTATGAAGATTATTAATAAAAAAATAACTTACACAGTAGGGCTACTGCTTTATATTATCTTGATACCAAGGTGGTAATTGTACGTTCTTTACAAAGTGTAAAAATTCATTATTTTTGATGGGAAAAAACTCTAATCAATAGATTTCACTTCAGAGCAGACGATTTGGCTGTAGTAGCAGGTTTGTTTAATCACTTTTTTTTATTGTTCTACCGAAAAAATAACATCAAGTTTCATACAATTAGTGAAATTACCCAGCGAGTTGTCAAGTTTTTATTTCTTTTTAAACCAACAGTTAGTTGCTTTTATTAAAGTTATGTACCGTTCGCGTCGTTTAACACTTTCGCTGCGACTTTTGGAAAATGCATAAACCCCCGGTGCTGCATCACCTTTTCCTCATTATTGGGTTTTTTGTTGGTCAGAAGTTGATTATTGTTAGTAATAAACGATAATATGGAGTTATTTTTATTTTTGAATCTTTTTGAAAATGCGACTCCGAAAGGAGTCATGCGCACCTAGCTATATTTTTTGTTGCCGAGTGCTGAGCGGCGCCCATCGGAGCCGCGTATATTTTGTTGAATTTTCAAGAATAGGGGAGAAATAACGCTAGCTAAACACTAATCCAACCATATATTGATGAAAAAAACAAAACAAAACAAAAATCAGGTTTTTCTACAACTTGAGGGTTGAGGCAACACTCTCCCATCGCAAAATCAAAAAAATCGGGAACGGCAGTTGAAATAGAAAATTCTAACACCTAAGCTACATGCTCACTTAGACACATGCAATTCAGAGCAGTGCTGGCTTTGTATTTGGTCCATTTATTCAGAAGGAGAACGCGACTCCGATCGGAGTCGCGAGCACCACATACTGAACTGCTGTGGCTCCGATCGGAGTCATGCGCAGCGAAAGTGTTAAACCAAAATATCAAAATTTTAAAATTTCAAAAATAAAAATAAAAAAATCGATGCTTCGCCTAGTATCCATGAATGTATAGAAATTTTCATTCGAGGCGTCCCTTCGGGTAGGAAATTACAATTTGAGAGAAAAATTTGAACAAATTTCAAATTTGAATAAAAAAAACGAAATAGAAAAGCCGAGAGAAAAACATATCGAAAAAATTTAGACCCCCTCGTCGAGCATTTCAACGTTTCTGGAGACTCGCCAGGAAAGTTTTAGGGCAACACAACCGATTTTTTTTCATATTTCCAGAATGCTACTTTATTTTGTATAACATTTTTGGTTACAGAAAATTTGAGGCATCGGTTGGAAAAACGAGGACTTGACAAAGCCCAAATCGAAAATGAAGTGGCAAAAGTTGACAAATATGTCAATGAGAAGATTCAAGACCTAAGAAGAAAACGTAAACAACCGCGCGTTAAAGCACTAAGTATTTTATTAGTGGTTGTTATTTAGTTGGACTTACCTAATTATGTGGGTTTTTTCAGGTGTTGGTACAGTTTCAACTTATAAAGTAGTAGACGGTTCTGGTGTTCTCGTCAATGTTTGTGGTGATGGGGGAGAAACTTCGAGTAAGCATGTTGGTGCAAATGGCGGTGGAGAAAAAACTGGTGAACAGGATGATGGAGATGGAGACGCAATAAGTGAGTTTGATGAGGACGCAATTGCAATAGTCAATAGTCATGAGTCTAGTGATACTGATTCTGGTAGTGATTAAAAGTTCTTTGATTAATGTTTTTATTTTTATTGAATTTCGAACAAGTTAGGGAACATACAAATGTAACTAATGGTTGTTCCTGTAATCAGAATGCATTTTTTATTTATCGCCGCTATAGGCAAACAAAGAAAGCCACTATTTTCGTTTGTCAACTGGAAAATGTGTTGGAATGTTACGTTACCAATTGATAATTGTTCAACTTCAAGTTTTCTTGCAAATGCAAAATATCTATTATTACTGTACAAAAGTTTTTCAACCTTAACAAATTGATTTCCTGTTATTTGGACTATACTGTCATTCGTCTTTTTTGCTCTTATATAATCAGAAGTTTGAATTAAAATCTTTTTGTAAATACATCTCTTGAACGTTAGTACATTTATGCCAATTTGTTCAGTAGAAAAGGAACAGTAGTATAATATTTCGCTTCTTGGTACAGAACACCCTGAACCTAAAAAAGTGACTTCATCGGATTTTTGTACATATCGCAGTTTCGTTTGCAACCATAAGTTATTGCAAAACACTTTGCATTTTTCATCGTAATTTTCGATGTTATTTAGGTTGATCAGGAATGTATTTACCGAATACATTTTTTTGGCAATCTGCTTCGCTACGCCTACCGGACCCTTTACTTGTTGTTTTACTGTGTATATCCCTGATTCGAAGGGAAAGGTACTAGTGGCCCACAAGGGCTCAGTCTGCTTTACATTTTCGGCTACATGTAGCATGGAATGACAGTTGAATGTCATTGCTGATTTGCCGTAAAGGTTTTCAAACTGTTGCACAAATTTTTTCAAAAGTTTCTGACTCTCTTCAATTTCCAATCCTGATATTCTTTCTTGAAGCAAATTGAAGATGGCTTTTACAAACAAAGCCAGGTGGTTTAAATAGACACTTTCAAAATTCCTCTGAGACATGGTAAGGCATAAAAGAGTAGCCAACTTCGCCACTCACTGGCCTTCCACTTGGCTCTCTCATCAATTGAGCGTGGTAAGCGGTGAATCTCGTTGGGTGGTGTTATCATCAATAATCTTTCATTGATAAGCTTAAGAGTATCTGGTTTTCCCAAGTAATAGGTATGCTTGCATTCTGGAGTGTAGGTCGTCCACAACTCCCAGAGCTGCCGTACAACTCCTAAAATTAATAACATTTTACATCGTAGGTACCTAATGCATATTATCAAAAAAAAGACTTACCCAAAATTACACCATGCATGTAATCGAGCGGAAATCCCCAAACTGGGTCGAAATGTGGTAAGTTCATTATTTAGGAGGAAGGCCCTTTCACTCCTCGTATTTTTTCTTTGAAGTCTGTTTCAGAAACCATCTGCAAATCACGCATATGGGATTCCTTGCTCCGAAGAAGTGAACTTTCTTCATTTTTAAATGGGTATTTGATTTGTTTTCCAACTGGTTCCCCTCTTTGATAGCACCATGTGCAGCCAAAGTATCCGTTGAACTGGACTCTATTCTGAAGTACTGGTCTCGCCACAGAATCACACGGACATATCAAAGGTAATAATTTATATGTAAAGTTGCCAAATTTAGTTGTAACTATAATTCCGTTTTCAAAATTGATTTGTGCTTGGACCCCAAATGTTTGCATTATTGAATTCATCAAGTTTACACCAGGTTCTCCCCGCCCAACCCAAATACCAGCAAAAATCGTATTTTTAAATCTCTGTTTGGGTGGTAATTCGTTAATTATCAGTTGAAGTGGCCACATGCTTAATTTCGACGATGCGAATATTGGGGCGCCATCAGTACTGAATGAGTAGGTAAGGTCAAAACTGATGTTTTTTGTCAGTAAATTTTGATAAAGGGCGCCATCCTGTACATCAGCTATGTGTTTATCTCTTTTAATTTGAGGTTTTATCAGAGAATCTCGAATAACATCATTTTTAAGAAGGGTCTCCAATTGAGTTTTAATGTCCACAGATATAAACATGTTTTTACTCTCTTTGTCGATCCGTTGTTGCATGTTACATTCATTGTTGGGACATATAACATCTTTGGCCTTTATCTTCTCTTTCGTGACTGACTGTTCTAATTGGCTTTTGCACTGATCACAATAAAAGACATATTTTAAACATTCATCTTCAGGATCGAAAATTTTTGATAAGGTGTAGTTTGACGTGCTGAACGTTTCATCGTCCATCAAGTTGGCGCAGATTTTGAAAATTTCTAAAACATCTTTCCGAGCTTCGTTGGTCAATCTGTGCTTGAGGGCAACTGCGTAAACCATAGTTATCAAAGATCTCTTCGTCGCCCCTGATTCCGGAAAAATGACGTCATCGTTATAATTGTTATCCTCATTGTTATTTTCATTGTTCTCCTCATTTTGGGCATAATTCTCTCCTATGTTCATTAAATTTTCATTAATACTTGTATTACTATTATTGCTTTTAGTACTGTTTGTTTCTTGTGATCCGATGCTCAAGTCTGATTCGGAGGAAATATCACTGCCATAATGGGCTACTTGCCCAAATTTTTTTTATTGGCTTAATCGAAAGTATGGGCAAAAATATTGTACCCGTATTTTTTCTTTTTCCTAAATTCCCAAAATTGCGGCCGTAGTGTCTGTTTTAAAAATATATTTGTGACGTCACAAATATACTAAAAACTAAACAAACAGCACTGTTGGGTTGAAAACTCAAAAAACAGTTAGAGTGGCTTAACAATATTTGAAAAATACAGACAGAAAAATTTCACTGAAGATTCCCGACTTTTACCAACCTTTTGAAAAAAAAAATCGAAAAAAAAATCTTTTTAATCAATGGATATATTTTCCGAAAATTTTCAGAAAATACTATTTATTACTCTTGTTGATGATTGAAAGTGTTTCCAGTCAAATCTGTTTCATTGGCAAGTACCCCATTATCATTTTGGATGTTTTGAGCATCCTCAAAGAAGTTTTCGCTGTTTTCACTTGTGCTGTTGGAACTGCTGCTACTACAACGGGTACTAGTGTTACTGGTGTTTGAGCATTGGGAGCTTTGATTCGAATTGACCGGAGCATCTATAACAATTTGATACTAAACATACAATGCTATAAGTAACATGACTAGAGTTGCCAAAATAGTTTCATATCCGGACATATTATGTCTCTGACATTTATGAACATTTTCAAATTCGTTCAAAAATAATGTAGTTGAGGTTGTCTAGGTTAAAACGGACACACTTGAATAGGTGCTTTCCAAGCAAGGCCCCGGGTAGCTCTGGGGTACTCCAAACAAATCGTCGCCATAGGGATCCTAGGATTAACACCAACCACCGCTTCAGAATAATTTACTTGGGGTTTCAATTCCTGCGTGGAAAACGCCTAATATCTCCGGACATTTTCAGTTTGTGCTGTCAAAAATGTCCCATGTGCGGACACAGACAATTTTGGAAACTTAAAAAATATCTCCAGAAACCCTAAACATAACCCTATAAACTTACTGCGTTCAGGCCTTAATAACAACTTGTTCCAGCGTTTTCTCGTAGATTTTGAAACTTCTCCATCATTATCACATAAATACATTTTATAGCGTTTCCGCTTTTGATTTTCGTTCATTGTGATTTGTTTTGTTCCAGGAGAATTAGGTTGCGACCACGTGAGAGCACAATGGAATAATAACTAATCGTAATTAACCTAACGGAAAATAAATGGTATATGCTTCGGACCGTTACATTGAGAGCGGACCAATAAGAAGCGATATATTATTCCGCATGGTACAATATGGATCCACACGGATCCACACCGTTCTGTTCGCATTTTTTGCATGCGAATTACCACATGATTCCGTATGGATCCACACGGTTCCATAAAGATCCATTTAAATTTATGATGGTATGTAATGGATTTATCCACGAAATATTCCACACGAACCCACAGATATCCACGTGGTTTCACGAATATCCACATGGTTCCACGGATATCTACACGGTTCCACGAATATTCACATGTATAAGTCCATTCCGTTCCATTAAAAGATAGGTCCAAATACACATAGTAAACCATTAGAAATAACTTTCGTGTTTTTTTTTATGGTTTTTAATGGTCATTTACAACAGGGTTAAAATTAACAAAAAAAATACGATCACATTACTATTCATAATTTTTTTTCAATAAAGAAAATACCGCTTCACTCCAAAACTGTGTACACTTTTGTATTAAAGTTCCACAGTAAGTCTCATTATATTGTATTGGTATTATTGTTACATTTTTGGACTTCTCAAAATCATGATTAGCAACACAAAATAATACAGCTTTTTTATTATTGAAGTGCATTTGTAGCTGGACTGGGGCCAAATATTTTGCAGTTATTTCATGTTTGCTTGTGATGTACCTCTTCGCTGCTTTTTCAGATGTCGGACATTTAATTTCGAGGATGTGAGAATCACACTCGCCATCTGGAGATGCTCCCACTACCGGGTGATTCTTATTCAATAAAATTCCACAATTTCTGAATTTCAGGCCAGTTTTATGTTCGACTTCTTTTCTAACTTGGTCTTCTAACAATCTACCTCTTTTCATAGCAGCAGTGTCTTTGATTTTGGAGGCACCAAGTATGCTTTCGACTAAGCTACCTTCCATTGTTTTGCAGTGGGCGGCGTCATATGCTTTAGAAGCAGTTGTTCTTGCATAACGAAGCTCGAACCACAATGGAGAAGTAATTTGGTCGATTGTAGCTCTTGCTCCTTCCTGACAAGCTCCAATAGACATGTTTTCACTGGCAAATTCAAGAAAAGCCTCTGCTGTTTTTGTAGTGCTTGATTTGAAAAAAGAATCCAGCAAATGATGTATGGAAAGTTTGATAACATCAGTTGGATCTCTGAAGTACTTCAGAAGTTGATTGTCTGTGCTGCCCAACTCTAAGCTGTGGTCAACTACAGATGCCAAAAATGCTCCATCCTCTGGTGGGAGATCAGGAATCTCAGAGTTTCCTAAGTCCTTCACTTCAATGAATTTTATGGAAGTTCCAACAGAAGAAAGTTTCGACTTTTTCCAATAGCATTCTACCGATGTAGATGGTGGGGTTGTAGATTTTCTATGAACCCATGCAACAAAGGCTACTGTGTGCTTGCATCCTCCTAGAAAATAGAAAATGAAATTTTGACTAGTCTGGTAAAATGAATGAGTTTTTACCTAAATGTGCAGCACAATTTTCACATTTAGCAGAAGTTATTAGTTTCTCCTTTTCGTCGAATGTCAATTCCACGTTGTAAGGTTTCTTACGAACACTGTGTTCAGGTGTGATTTTTCCCCTCACTATACACAGGTTACCTTCTCTTTTCACCTGAACATATCCTATTGCATTATCACCATAAGCTTCTCTTCCAGATCTGCAATTAATTATTTTAGCGTCAACATTGTTAGCTACTGTCTGTGTTTATTGTACACTTACTTGTCAGCTTCCACGTTTTTTATTTCGGCACTTATGAAGTCGGGATTCTTTGAGAAGAAGGCGATCATACCGATGGCACTTAATCTTGGTAGGTTATCCGACTGGCCTTGGACAAATCCGACATCCGTCATTTTTCGATTTGTAAAGGAACGTGGCTGATGGTACGTATTTTTGTAGAAAACCCCTCGAGAAAACCAAACAAACAACATGTGCACAGATGAACATGTGTTTGTGACAACCAGTGTTACCAACTTAACTGGTGAAAACAACGATTTCCCCAGGAGATTTCGACCAATAGGAAAGAACGTCAGCACCACCAAGCGCGCCAATAATTTAGTCCGTTTGAATGTGCAGAATTGGGCGCCGAATTTGATAATTTTTTTAAGCAATGAAAATGGGACCCACTTTTCATTTTTATAATTTGATACGCTATATTTTTGGATGCTCTGTCCATTGCCGACCCCCAAAAAAAACATGCAACTTCCTAATTGTAATGTCCCGGATAGAGTCTTCTGTGCTTTCTATACAATATTTTGTGTCTAAATCCGGCCTAAGATAAAATGAGCCTATTATAAAATAACGCCCATAAACTCTCAATCTTATCATCAGCCAAAACGAACAATCATCAACAACAACAACCTCATCCACGCTGCACAGTTTTTTTGATATCAAAATCAGAATCCCTCCACTAGCTCTACCTTTTGCCTTATCTTTTATCGCATTACAATAAAAAGGGTTATAATTTAATAAAAAAGGTGGCAGATTAGTCAATGGCGCAACCAAGAAAGTTTCAATAATACATACAACATCAAATTTTACAATGCCCCCAATCTCGTCCCGATCCAACCCCCACAAATTATTGTATCCCCTAGAATTCCAAAAACAAATATTCAAAGGTTGATCCCATAGTGATCCACGCAACCTGTCACACTTTACTTTTCTTACTTGATAATCATTATCATTTGAGATCTTTCTCGGACTTTCTAAGGCGCGTTCACTTTCACGTTTAGCGGTGGGTTCGTCGCTGGGCGTTGATTGCTATTGGTGATCGCCGCACAGTGGGCTAAATCATCATTCTAGCTGGACAAAAGTCAAGAAATGCAAGACACTGGGATTTGATGTATACTCTTTTGGTTCCATTCCCAATACCTGTAGTGTATTCAAAATCATGATAGACAGGTACTGAAACAAATGCAACGACTTTAACAGATCAGTAAACATTGATATACCATTTATTCAGAAATTGGGTCCATCGAGATTTTGACGATATCAGCTCAAAAACTGTAATACATTTTTGAAAAGTGGCTTCATTTCATGAAATGGACGTCTATAACAGAGGTAATTTGGTCTTATTCATCAGAAGCTCATGTATATTTCACTCTTTCTGGTCCACATTAACTTTATGACTCACGTTTAGAAAATGTTTGTCAAACTTTGGAAGCTTGTTATAAAAAACTTCCACGAGTTTCCAATGATTTTTTGTTTTACTGAACAGATTGATCCTTCCTGATCATGTGTACAAAGAATTGGCTGCCAGTTACTGCCTAAACTATTTTTTCATGGCCATGCGTGTTGAAATCGAAACACGAGATAATTTCTACAAAACTGATCATAATTAAATGAAACTTCGTGGTATTGTAGCTCATAAAAACTACTTTAAAAAAAAAGTATAACATTTGAGCAAGCTTCTTCGAGAAAATCTTGAGAAAAAAAATTCCGACGCCAGGAATCGAACCCGCTCTGAATTTGAAAATTGGATCGGAATACTTTTGTCCAGTCAATGTAGCCATTCGTCCCACTGTGCGCCGGTCTCAATGTTCGAACTATGTGTGTTGTCTGCCCCGGTGTGGTAGCTGATGTTTTTTCTTTGTTGTTGGATTCTTCTTGTGTAGCAGGGACACTCTTTATCCCTGGCTGAGTGTGTTCTGTTCTCAATGCCCATGCGCTGACAGTTGATGACAGTCGTCCCAGGAAATAGGCTACTGGACATGGGTTTTTTTATTTCTTTTTATAAAAGATCCTCCCAAAATTGTTGCATTGGCAAGATGATTTTGTTTAAAAAAGTTTTTGTACATATAAAAAAAAACATGAAAAAGATTTGTCTGTTCGAATGGCGCGGCAAGTGCGTGACGTCACATTTTGAAGAGCCAATAGAAACTCTAGTTGGCCATTTAATGACTGAAGAATACCTTCTCGTTTTGAACTGATTTATACAAAAAAAAATAAAATTAAATGCTATGGAGTGGAGTGGAGTGCTATGGTTCGATCTCACATTTTGGTCGAGTCTTCCTTAAAATTTACTTATTTTTGTTCGTGCAGGCTTCAGATCCATGTCACCACAGTGTTATTAGTGCCATATGAGTGGCAGTACTGCGAGCGTCGCATGCCATAATGTCAAGCCCACGTCAAATAATCTAGCTTTTTTGAATACAATTTCGCTTCATAATACATAATAACTCCATGCAATGGTCAAAAACAAGTTCCTTGTAATAAAGTTGTGCTCGCACGTAAAAATACACCACTACGTGATGGATCCAGAACGAATGCTTAGGTCGAATGTCAAATGCGTTCCCTTCTCCTCTCTCCCTCTCACCTCCTAGCTCACTTTCAAGCTGTGACGTAGCATATTATTCCTGATTTGAATAAGTCCACTTTCAAATTGATTTTTCAACGAAATGAAATCATATTTCGAAAAACTTTTTCAACTACAAATTCGTCATTCAGATATTTATCAGATTCATGATACTTTTACACTGAAATGCGATTGATGTCCAGTAGCCTATTGAAGAATAAGCTGTTGCGGCGTTCGCCGCGTTCGGTTCTATTTTTTACTAATCGCCGACACTGGACTGCTCTTTGTATTGTCGTACTGTTGGCCCGACAGGAATGGTTCTCGACTTGGCTTGAATAGATTCGAGCGGATGTGATTTACTATAGGGATAGGGAGGTATATTCAGGGCCGGGCCTAGCAGGCGTGCAGTGCGTTCCGGCGCGCATTAGGCGGGTATGGCAGGCGGCAAGTTATAGGGGCGGTAATATGATAATAAAATTGAATTTCGAAGGATTCTTTCCATTTCCGCACTTGGTGGGGCTCTCCACGGCCGGTGAGGGGGGCGGCAATTTTTCGGTGGCACGCAGGCGGCAAATAGGCCAGGCCCGGCCCTGGGTATATCCTTCAACGAACGTTTACAATTCAAAAATAAAATCGAATGCCGCACACACAAATGTAGACACAACGTTCAGGTACCTATGTACCTATTAAGCAGGAAAGCAAGGGTGGATGATTAAAGCCTAGAGGAGAAAAAGAATTTTCGACAATTGGGGCTGAAACAGTTGCTTAATGTTCTAGATGTCAGCTGATTGTATAGCGATGATATTATACTGGTTTGATAATCAAATTTTCATGTTTGGAAATTGATTTTTGACATTATTCTCCGTTAATTTTTCGAATGGTTTGATTTCACCTCCATTAAATGTGACATTCTAAATATAAGTACGGTGGCGAGCACATAACTGGAAATACTCATATCAATTCTGTCAATATTTCAATTTAACCTACGGCCTTACTTTGATTGGAGAAGATAATATCGTAGGAACTCTAGATAACCACGTAGTTACCTCAAAGGTACCTACCTACATACCTATGTAAATACCTATGTATTTTATATATTTTTTATTAAAATTAATACCGGATGGAGTTTTCCAAACGACATTCTTATACTTTGTGGAGATTATTAGATTGCCCTGCTGTGCCTGCCAGAACACAGTTTCCACCGTGCTGTAATATAACGGGGAAAATCGTACAGTGAGAAAATCCGTCACGATGTCACATTCGCATAATTATTTGTGGAGAATATTTTTGATGAAAATAGATATTTATTGTATTGGGGGTATGAATGAGACTTCATGTGACGGAGAATGGGAGTTTAAGCGCCGAGCGCAGCGAGAAAAGAAACAAAAGAAGTCTAATCGTGAAAAAATCATGTCGAAAGTATTCTGCCCTTTGAGTGACTCATAATAATAATAATGATAAAATTGATAACAAGATGATACAAACGGTTGGGGAGCGGAGCGGGAGTACGGAAAGAACACCTCTTCGAACGTTGTTTGCTGATTGATTCATATCTATATATCTACATATCTATAAGAAGTTTCACTTCTTCCGAGGGTGACTATGGTCACGCACCTACGTTTTTTTATATACAGTAAGATGTTTTGGAGAAAGATTTGAGATTTTCCCGGAGAATTCAGACTTTCGAGATCTCCAATCTCATAACAAACTATTTTTAATCTTTTTCTCTCGCTTCTCGCTGTCTCGCGTCTCGTACGAAAATTTCCTTCCGTTCCTTGCTACTTACTCGTCGGGAAAGTTTTTGGGTAACACAACCGATTTTTATGAAGGAGTCACCTCCCGAAATTTCATGTAAGATCACTGAAACACCCTGTATACGCCACCTGTGAAGATACCTGCCCCACATCCAGGTAGGTATGTTGAGAATAATTGAAAGGACATGTGTAGCAAGTTTCTTAACTTTATGGCAAAGTCCAAAGTTTTTTCTTTGATATTCGGATCATTTTACATCCTAGTATGTAAAACATAACATTTTTACAATACTATGATTAGGTACCTACTTTAAGAGTTCTCTAATATTACACCGCATGAATGCAAAACTAAAATTTTAAAATCCTCGGTTCGTCTCTGTATTTGACCCACATGATAGATCAGTTCGTACTCTCCAGATTCATTCTGAATAACTTTTCCAACATGGCTTTTTCCTTCGACCTTCATCAGTCCCAAATAGATGAACCGGTTTTTTTCTATACCGGCAACCACCGCAGCTTCTCTCAGATCGGGCGATTTCTTGCCATTCTTGCTCAGCGTGGTGCGAGGCCATACTGTGTAGAACTTGAAACTTTCGTGATCGTTTGAAGAGCGTACGTGCATCAACAACTGAAAATAGTAGAAGTTTAGTTCAATGAGCTCCGATACGCTTCTGGCTCGGCATGAATTTCCTAATTTCGTACCGCGTGCCGGAATAGAAGTCTAATGAACTGTGACGTGGGTGCTAAAAACTCACTTCAACTTTGCCTTTGGTCATATGATCAGTTAAGGCCATACTGCCGTCCGGCTGGACTGTGGTGACATGTATATTGCCATCGCTTGAGTGGAATCTTGCCAAGTATACATGACTGCCATCAGCAAAGACGAGGCGTAACGGCCAGCTACCGATTTTACATTCCCAGTCTTTCGACTCAGGGGCCGGGAAAGTTAGACCACCGTTGTGATCTAGTTCCAACCAGTAATAGTTATCTGCGCGGCAGATGATATCCTCGCAGTTGGCTGCGAAAGAGAGATCAATGAAAAATGGGCTTTTGTATAGGTGACTCCGAGGGTGGCTCATTTTCAACTCATCAACGTCAATGTCAGAATCAGTATCAACTTCAGCATCAATAAGTTTGTTTCATCAGAAATCTCAAACTAGTCAGAGTCAGTAAGAAGAACCCAAATCAGTTTACAAACTGGTTTCAGGGGCGTAACTAGGTACCCGCAGCACCCGTAATCGCGAGGGGCCCCGAACTTTTCGAGATTTCATGGGGCCCGAAACAGTCTGTGTGAAAAAAAAATCAATCGGAAAGGTATCGGAAAGGTATTTTCCGATTGAATTCCGACAATTTATTTCGGGGACCCCAACCCCCGAACTCGGTCTTGTGTTGTGCGATATGTATCTGCCTATTATTATATGAGTCGAACTTTTGTTAAGATTTTTTTGATCCCTCAAATGTCCTAAATAAATCCACCTTGCTCAACATTGGCCCCGCCGACTTCTACTTCTACTTATTCTTCACTAGAAGGACAGCCTTGACCTCATTGAACTTTGCCGATTTGGTGGAAATGCGAAATGCGAGCAAATTTGAAAATATTGCTTTTTTGTTTCTGAATTTTTTCTCACTTTTAATTTCCATTAAACAAAAAAAAAGTGCCTGCGTCGATTTACCGGGGGACCCGCGTGGATATACCTTTTTGCCACCGCAAGGGCTCCTGTCACTTCTTACGGGAGGGCCCCAATTTTGAAGTTACCTACGCCACTGACTGGTTTTCTCGATTCCTAATTCCTATTGACTCCGACTAGTTGGAAACCTCTTGATGCAGCTAGTCTATTGTTATCTTCAAAATCAGTTTCAACGTTTAACTAATTCAATTATGTAACTCTTAACTGGTCGTACGACGGTAGCACTGAGCGTTCTGTTCGTATTAAAACGAGTATTAAAAGCTCTGGTAAAAAACCTTTTTGAATTTTCCTGGAATTGAATGCCCCTCCATGTAACCTATGACTGTTGTGTCAACCATGCGCTGTCGACGGCATTTTCTGTTTGCACAACGGTTTTCGAAGATATGAACAAAATTCAATGAGCATATTTGCAAAACACATAATAAATTCTCGCGTACTTGTGTTAAATGCACGGAACTGGAACAGAATTCAGAGGAAAGCTTATGAGTTTTTTCAGTTAACATTTATGTTGCTAAAAACCTCGCTAAAAACAATTATTATCGTGTTCAGAATCTATATTTTGTTGATAAAGTAGTATTTTATACAGGCTGTTCCGTGATCTATGTGACAAACTTCAACACTGGATGCATACAGGACTCCAAGGTGAGTTGCAGTTGAGACCAACAAGAGAAAAAAAATTACCATTGGTTACGAAGATACTGTAACTGTTTTGTACTTTTAGTCACAATTTTCAAAGTGCAATATTTCTCCCGTGAAAAGGTAAAACCTAGTAACTGCCTTTGGGCAAATTGTGCAGGAGAGCGAAAAGAAGTTCCCAGTCTTGCCATAAGGATTGCTATGGCAAAATAGAACAGATATAAGCGGTAATGGGAGTTTTCAAGGTCGAATTTTTCATATTTCATAATTTCTTCATGATTTGGGTAGTATTTTGGGAAATAATGCACTTACTATGTTTTTCCATTAGGAATACCAGCATATTACTTTGGAAAAACCTAGCACAATGGCTTGCTATTGAGGATCTTCTGAAAGCTATCGAATCTCAAATGGAAAAACATAGTAAGTATAATTATCATCATCCCTGTTATGTTAGAAATCATATTTGATCTAACTTTTAGAAATAGAACCAACAAACAAACAAAATAGCGTTTCCAAAATAATATTCCTATCGATATAAATTGATATATTTGGCAGGGATTTACATTCAAAATTGCACGCAAGAAAAGTTACGATTCGAGTTGCGATTGAACTAATCAGGAAACAAAATAATCAATTACCTAGGTAACTAACCGAGTAACAAACTGACAATACAAACAAATGAAAAACAACAATGCCTTCAAAATTTACTTTCAGGTACCTATACTCATGAGCCAAATCAAAGTATACTTATCTCCATCAATGGCACTTTTTTCTGATGGGTCTAATCACGGTGGCTCTTGTAATTGAAACAATATTGTAATTTTTACAATGAATCATCGTTGTATTGATTAATCGTAACAATAATAGCAAAATCAACAAAATTACAATATTGTTTCAATTACAAGAGCCACCGTGATAAGACCCAAAAGCAGGCAACAAAAATTATAGCTCAAAAATTACACTGTCCCAACTTCATTCAAAACAAAAAAATAAACAACATTTGATGTCAAACCAGATGATGCATCAGATGAAGCAATATTTTTCCAGAAAAGTCCCTTCACAAATGGCATTTTGAGCACAATTCTCTCAAAAATTTTGTCCTTTTTCAAATAATTTATTCCTCAATTGTCTTCTCTGATAGTTAGGATAAAAAAGTCGAAATTTTTGTGATGTCGGCGCGTTGGACCTACCTACCCTCTAATTAATTACACTTTAATCAATCGGCGTTCTTGGTTGTTGTATTTTTGTGAACCTAAAGTAATGAGAGAGTATAATACTAAATTATAATTTTGGAAATATCACGACGATTAGAACTTGAGTGCTCCTGGAACAATGAAATTAACTAAGCTCACGTTTATTAGTAGCCAAAGTTCCGAGAAGCTTTTCCCTCGAAGACATTTTTATGCCAGCAAAACACAATTGCTATCAATAATAATTATCAACTAGTTCATCATACGACCTCTCTCTTTGATGTTTTAGCGGGAGAATCGAGTAAGACCACGTATCGTATAACAGTCCAAACGGCAACAATGGGGCACATGGTGCTAAGAGTGTTTATACTGGGGGTGTGTAAATCTTTTTGTGTTGTGTTTTTTTGGGTATAAGGCGTGAAAGCGCAGTTGATTCACTTGACCTTCAATGGCCTCTTGAAGTGTGACTAGTAGGTAAATTTAGGGTACCTATTCAAGCAACGTACTACAAAGTATGAACGGAAGTATGGATTCATAGCATCCATCAATGAACTATCAGCTCGACTGAAAAACACGCACAAAAAATTTAAGAATTCCAGTAAGAGCCATGCTGAGTTCATCTAGATCATAATATCCTGAATAAAACACCGGGAAAACCTAGTAAGCCACCCTCGATGCCACCCTGCTATGTTTATCCATTGTAAAATATCTACAATGCCGCAAAGATGCTAGGCTTTACCTTTGGAAGGGATACGTGCTATGTTTTTCCACTGTAAAGTAGACTAGAAATGCACTTACTAGGAAATTCCATACGTTCTAATTTGTTCATTTTTTTGAATATTGATCCAAAACCAATATCTGAGTTAAGGAAATACTTAGAAGATTCCAAATATGTGAAAAACTTATTTTACCAAAAAATGTAGGTTACTAGGTTTTACCTTTTCACGGGAGATTTCTGCAACGGTTTTGCATAATCGATTGAAATTTTCATGTTTCATTCCCTCACTGATACTTCATAAAAATCCATAACAAGTAGAGAAAAATTCCAGAACCTTATCACAGTTTGGATTTGTCAGTCCTCTTGTGGTGGCAATATATATTTTAAATGAAGAATAAAACAGTCCGAGTGAAAATTCAAATTGGATAACATGAGAGCGAAAAACGTGTGTAGGTATCTATAATCCATTCAAAGCTTAAAAAAACCACAGCTGGCTATGAAAAATTCGAGTTCTGTTGGTGTCCCTGACTTTTGATGTTCAATGTCATATTGATACAAAAGAGGTTTCGTTCAAATTTGTGTCCGTTTGACATGAAACCTTTACCTGAACTACGCTGTGTTGTCAAATTGTCATTCTAGGGACTGCGTCGCCGGCAGGTAACAGGTTTGCCCACTGATCTCAGCCGCTTTCTTTCGGCTAGGACCACAGTTCCTGGCACTGGAAGAGAGGCTGAATTAACGTACCTAGGTTCTTACAGGGCGCGACGAGCTCCGGTCACGAGATTCTTTTGCGACTAAATCACACTACGGCGGTAGAACTGGATTCGCCTCGATCACTTTTTAAACTGGATATTCTTACTGTTGCACTTCTCAATACTTTCACTATCGAAATAACGTGAATAATGGCGTTTTGAAGACGAAAACTGATGGGAATATTGTGTCAGTGTCAAAATCTGACCTAACAATTGAATTAAAACGGCAATCCAGCAGAGCAAACATCACTTTGACTAATTTGATTAAGTCATCTTGACTTTTCCAATACATCAACGTATCAGATTGTCCAACTTGAAGAAAAAATATCATAGGCAACTGTGGTTTTTTCAAGCTTGGAATGGATAATACCTCTTGTTTTATCATCTGCCGATGGATTGTAATTGATTGAGAAATGAGAAATCGATCTTTCTCCCCAAAAACGCAGAAGAAAAAAAATTACTGATTTAAAAAAAAAAACTTCGACTTCGTCTTCGCGGAAATTTTGACAACGCCATTGTGCATCAAACTTCAAATGCCTTTTCTCACGTATGGTGTAGAATGGAGGAGGATTTCTTGATAGGACCACCCTCATTTTGAGGCTGACTAGCCGATTTCCTCTAGAATGTTAATTAAGTTGATGTTGTTAGAAGAAGAAGAAGAAGATGTGTAAGAAGAATGTTAAAAAAAAGAAGATAATTAAGAATCTACTCTGGAATTGATGGCTTGCATTATGATGGCCACCTCGCTCAGACTTCCCGAACTGACAATCGAAGACTATTACGCATTGACAGAGAATACCCAATCATCATCATGGATTCGTTTATTCAACAATGAATAAAATGAAGTTCTTCAAGAATAACAAATTGTCTTATTTGTTAATTATTACAAACCTCAGAAACTCATCTGCAAATGTTATGAATTAGTTAACAAGTACCTTACTGACAAGAATTTAGGAAAAATCATACAAAAACTCTAGCTAATAGCTTGATCAGGGAGCAAAAACAATTGATTGGAATTTCAATTAGTACTACCCTGTTTTATCTAAGGCGCTATGTTGTCTAAGTAAAAGATTTGATGGAACTCGAGTGTTTATGTGGATCATTATCAAACTTCTTAAATTTTTATGTCCGTTAAAGTTTTACTTCTAGTGCATAAGCTGTTAATTATGTCGTCAGATGACAAGCATCCTTTTGTTGTCTAGCGCCGACACAGCAAGATGCATGGAAAGCCAACCTGCGTGGCCTCCCCTTTCTTTCCCCGCAACAATATTATAAAAATCTGTTGTGGGGCGACACAAAACTTTCCCGGCGGTATCCAGGGACGTCAGTAATGATTTTGATCTAAGCGTCCTTTTGGGAAAGTGGGACTTGATGGAGAAGTTGATTAGAGAAGTTCCAGTGAGTCGAGCGTTTAGCGAGCATCCTGCATCCATTGTCGGGCCGACAGAACAAATGACAGGTTCTTAGGTTTCCAAGGTGGATAAATATTTCGTAATGTATGAAGAACTAGGAAGCTTATTGTTGCGGAATCTGAAGAATGCAATGCAGGTTCCTCATTAAAATTTTTGTTTCTACTTCAGACATGATGACGAAATTACACAAACTTGATTGAAAACTTTCTACATCTGTGTGTAAATTTTAACTCTATTATCTTCAATTTAGAGCTTGAGCAGACAAGCCTAAACCCAATGTGGCACCTGAGGACTTTCGATCAAAATCATTCACCCAAAGTCTAATCAGGTCATTCCAGGCTGAACTTATGCTTTCGTACCTGATTTCGATTTAATCCGATCAACAATTTGGTAGTTATCGTGGCAGAACCGTTTAATTTGCGCGATCGCATTATGAAGTAGGTACAAGACGATGATATAATTCAAAAGCTAGTACTAGAGGTAGTTAACTGTTGTGATATCTCAACAATGCAATGCTAGTTCCACACAAGGGGGTTTACACAGCCCCAAACAACACCTGAAGACACAATTAATCGGGGCGCACTGTTGCCTTTAATGATGCAACCTAAATTATTCCCCCTGCTCTGCTCTGAAATAAACTTGATTGGAAATTGATCATATATTAATGATCGTATCAGTTTTTGATAACACCTCAGTAAATGTACATATTTACATCCCCAATCAATCACAAATTGAGTTTAACGTACTGAACTAGACAAAATTCTAATAGAGACCTTGACAGTGAATCACTAATTGTACACCCTGACGAAGATAACGAACAGATCAATGAAATTATAAGAGAAATCACTCAAGATGCTGGAGCAAAAAGTGAGACCCAACCAAACGAACAAATAAACGATGACGACAATGACGACATCACACAAACTCCTATTACTGAAATCCCGATTGTTGAAAGTCCTGTAAATTTTGAACAAAATCAAATTATCATTCAATATGTTCTACACTCACCTGCGAAACCTCGTAGAATCATCCTTTTTGGAAACAAACAAAGAATAATAGTTCAAATCTCTCAAGACCAGTTCAATGAAGATATTGTTACGAAGCTCGCGACCATCCCGGCTCTTTCTCTTTCTGGAGAAATCTAGAATTACGCTTTGCATTCGGGAAGCATCGAGAGACTTCAGCGGTAGGTCACGACACGTCGAGACTTCTGGCGGAGGTGCCGTAGAAAGTACGCGTATATTCTCGACGCAGATACCAGAAAAATGCTTGTGTACTGTAAACACCATCAAGAAGCATCCAGAACCTTCGATGCCACTATAGGAGAGGAACTCGACCTGGCATCGAGAGAGTTTGAATCGAGCGATCGTGGCGTCAACACCTTAACACGTTCACTGCCACGCTGGTCCCATGGGACCAGCAGCGTGAAGCTCTAACTGGCCGCGCTGGTCCCCCGCGCTGGTCCCATGGGACCAGCAGATAATTTTCATTTTTTTTGGTTCCTGGCTTAAGTACGCTGCATATCGACAATGGCAGCGGTTCATCACGAGCTAGGAGGTTACAAGTGCATGGACATCTTCTCGATTTTTTGATATATGCGGAATTTGGCCCCAAAAAAATTAATATGTTGGGCTCAATTTTTCGTAATTTTTCGAAAAACCAAGGTGTATTTCGAACGTTGACCTGTGCTAGGGGACTTAGTTTCCACTGCACTATACCATGACATAAATGGCCTGGTGAGAAAAATCGCAAAATTTCGGTGGCAGTGAACGTGTTAAGCGACATTGTGAATTTCTAAGCGATTGATAATTCGGTGCGTTATTTAGTTGTGTCGGTGGTAGCTGATAAAGCGCAGTTTGTTAACAAGTAAATCAGCGCATTTAGTAGAGGAAAATATGAAGCAAAATGTGCTTATTTGAGAAGTTCGTGTGCACGGAAAGGTAAAAAGCTGGGGTGCATTTTTTATGGTGTAGTATGGCTTGGGGATGAAGAATCCACTTGTCGTCAAAAAATCGTCCAGTGTGGGGGCGGTATGGGGGCGGTTTTGTGAAAAAACAGTTTTTTTAAAAAATGTTGTACAGTTTGTCAGCTTTTGGCTGATATCAGCTTGGAACAAATCCGTCAACTGTAAGTTGTCGTAAATAATTCATGAATAAAAAGGTGATCATTTACTTTGCCATTAGAATACACGTAAAACTTGACTGCCTCGTGCGCAAAGAACGTTGAATATCTCAGTAACGTGTTGAATGACATTTTTCATTCCACTCCCACTCGATTATCTCCGTAACCACTAGTTCAATCAAAAAAGTTCCTTCTGTAAACCATGTTACCTATTCCATTGCGATTCTTGCGGTTTTTTCAGATTTGATTTATCTTGAATAGTAACTGAGCTAGGGACGGAATTGTAATGTACTGCATGCAGGGAACAACTGCAGCGCTGAGGCCCTCGCGTACCCCTGCCATCCGCGCACCCCCGCGAAGGCCATGGTGTATTGAGGCGGGAAATCTGCAGACTTATTATTGTGGCTGATGATCGAAACATTGTAAAAGTGTAGTCGGTAAATTTGCAATATAAATAAATATATACCCCTTGAATTACCACGTACGTCTTCACATATTATAATAGTCCAGTCAAAATAGGTTTTAACCGGAAATAAATTCGGAAGTTGACGAAATTTGGTGGATCGATGCAGAATTGAACGTGGAATAACATACTGAAATTCCCAAAAAGCTTGTTTTTTTTAGGACCAATAAAAAAGGGCCATCCTTGAAAATTTTCTTTTTTTCTGAATGGTTTGTGAACTATTATCTCTTCAGAACACAGCACCGTTAAATTCCCAAGAGATCGTACAAAACTCATCACTTTTTGGTCAATAGCCTCTGTGATATCGCGTCTACAAAAACGCAGTGAAAATTACTCAAAATATATTTCTGGATTTTATGTAAAAATATGCATGGTGTCAATTCAGGGGCTGTAACCTGGACAGCGAATGTGCGAATTTCAATGTGTTTTACATGCGGGAAAAGCTAATTCAAGATTCGGTATCACACTTTTGTCTAGAAGTCAAGAAGTCGCCAACTTCAAAATGGTACTTTTCCTCGACCTGTGAAATCGATACTTGCTGTCTCGAAGAATCCCCAAAAATCGATTTTTTTCATACCATACTATTTGCCTCATTTTTCACTTAGGTAGAGCAAAACCATCCAGGGAAAATATGAAGAATTGAATACAGAAAAAATAACATGTTTCGGAATATTTATCCTATAGTGATGGTTTCTGAGTTGTATGGGTTGAAAGACTAAAACGACCTATTCAGAAAAAAAAGGTAGTCCGGACACTAACTGCTGAATATTGTACTTGCATTTGATGATTGTTTTTAAATTCTTCAGATGTCAATATAACATTTGTGATGTTGTCGTGGAAGAACGGACAAAAGAGCTTGATGGAAATGTATGGAATAATAGAGCTAATAATAATGGTACAAGGTGGGTGATAAATAATGAAAGCAGGATGGTTGACTAAACTGCGCAACAAATATGTTGTCGCGAGGGAAAAATTGGTCCGACTTTGGACCACAATTACTTTTGAATGACACAAACTATTCCGATTTCGTTTTCACGGTTAGTGAGATCAGTCTTTCCGTTATTCACCTCCAAAAGGTGAAGATCAGGAAGCTTCATGTGAAATATTTACAGGGTGAAATGTAAAACAGTGCAAAATTTTAGCAAACTAAACAGACCCCCATTTTCAGAATAATTTTTTTTCACAAATGCAAATGAAAGGATCATAAAGCGTGATGTTTTGGCTTGCGCCCAGTTTTGAAATTTTTGAAATCGGAACTGTGGTTCTGACTTTATGATTTTTTTTCTCTTGAAGGATGCTGAGTTATCCTATCGCTACAAGAAAGACTATGTTAGCCCAGGGAGCCTGTCATCATCAAAAACTAAAATTGACCATCAGCATCATGTTCAGGAGGTCAAAATCACAAAGAAAGTTTGTTTCAGTTGTGAAAATCTGATCAAATTAAATTTTTAAGAAAAACAGCTGTGTCGCCTATTTCGAATGGGCCCCTTTTTTGAAGTCTTGATCAAGGTATTCCAGATGGTCTGTGAGTCAAGTTTCTGAGAACCGATTAAGCAACAATATTCGTGAATTGCAACCTCCCATCATCAGAATAACATAGTCTTCTTTGTACCGATAGGATAAATCAGCATCTTACAAGAGAAAAAAATCATTAATCAAGTCAGAACCATACTTCCGATTTCAAAAATTTCGAAACTGGGTGCAAGCTAAAGCATAACGCTTCATAATCCTTTCATTTGCATTTGAGAAAAGAGATTATTCTGAAAATGGGGGTCCGTTTAATTTGCTAAAATTTTGTACTGTTTTACATTTCACCCTGTAGATATTTAACATGGAGCTTTCAGATCTTCACTTCCTGAACGTGAATAACGGAAAGACTGATCTCACTAACCGTCAAAACAGAATCAAAATGGCTCTTGTCATTCAAAAGTTATTGGGGTCCAAACTCGGACCAATTTTTCCCTCGCGACAACATATTTGTTGCGCAGTTTAGATAGAGAAAAGGTTATTTGAATCAAAGGCGTTGTAAAAATGTTTAAAAGGGAAATCTATACAATCATTCAGGCAATTTTGGAAAGAATTATTAATCATAATCATCTAATCATCAAAATCATCTCAGAAAATCATAACTTCGTCCTTGGAACTAATTTTGAAATTTTACATGTTTGTAAAAAAGGACGGCTTTTAGATAGTATAGAGGTTCTTGAAATTGTGAAGCAACTAATAATTCTGTCCGAAATTGCCTAAAAGATTGTATAGATTTCTTTTTTAAACATTTTTACAACGTCTTTGATTAAAATAAGCTTCTTTCTTTCCATTCAACCATCCTCTCATTAATTCATCACCCACCTTGTACCATTTTTATTAGCTCTATTATTATTTCATACATTTCCAACAAGTTCTTTTTTCCGTTCTTCCATGACAACATCACAAATGTTATACCTACTGACATCTGAATAATTTAAAAACAATTCACTTATCATTCACACAAACTTTATCTTCACCATTCATACAATGTCGGTGATTCGGTGTGTTATCGTTCACCTTTTATGTACCTACCTACTTGTTTTATGTATTCTATTTTAGACTCCACACTTTGATGAAGAAGGGCCAGAGACCTGCGAAACCGGTCAGAAATAAAAACAATCAATTTGAAGGAAGACTGCGTGCAGATCATTTTATTTATGAAAAAAATCGATTTTTGCGGATTCTTTGGGACATCAAGTATCGATTTCAAAGGTCGAGAAAAAGTACCATTTTGAAGTTGGTGACTTCTAAACAAAAGTGTGATACCGAATGTAGAAAAAACACATTGAAATTCGCACATTCGCTGTCCACGTTACAGCCCCTGAATTGACACCATGCATATTTTTACATAAAATCCGGAAATATATTTTGTGTAATTTTCACTGCGTTTTTGTAGACGCGATATCACAGAGGCTATTGACCAAAAAGTGATGAGTTTTGTACGATCTCTTGGGAATTTAACGGGCTACATTTGCTTTGCTGGTGCTGGTGCTGTGTTCTGAAGAGATAATAGTTCACAAGCCATTCAGAAAAAAAGAAAATTTTCAAGGATGGCCCTTTTTTATTGGTCCTAAAAAAAACAAGCTTTTTGGGAATTTCAGTATGTTATTCCACGTTCAATTCTGCATCGATCCACCAAATTTCGTCAACTTCCGAATTTATTTCCGGTTAAAACCTATTTTGACTGGACTATTATAATATGTGAAGACGTACGTCGTAATTCAAGGGGTATATATTTATTTATATTGCAAATTTACCGACTACACTTTTACAATGTTTCGATCATCAGCCACAATAATAAGTCTGCAGATTTCCCGCCTCAATACACCATGGCCTTCGCGGGGGTGCGCGGATGGCAGGGGTACGCGAGGGCCTCAGCGCTGCAGTTGTCCGCTGCATGCAGTACATTACAATTCCGTCCCTAGCTCAGTTACTATTCAAGATAAATCAAATCTGAAAAAACCGCAAGAATCGCAATGGAATAGGTAACATGGTTTACAGAAGGAACTTTTTTGATTGAACTAGTGGTTACGGAGATAATCGAGTGGGAGTGGAATGAAAAATGTCATTCAACACGTTACTGAGATATTCAACGTTCTTTGCGCACGAGGCAGTCAAGTTTTACGTGTATTCTAATGGCAAAGTAAATGATCACCTTTTTATTCATGAATTATTTACGACAACTTACAGTTGACGGATTTGTTCCAAGCTGATATCAGCCAAAAGCTGACAAACTGTACAACATTTTTTAAAAAAACTGTTTTTTCACAAAACCGCCCCCATACCGCCCCCACACTGGACGATTTTTTGACGACAAGTGGATTCTTCATCCCCAAGCCATACTACACCATAAAAAATGCACCCCAGCTTTTTACCTTTCCGTGCACACGAAAGTCACAATAGAGTCTCATTTTTCCTCTACTAATTTAGTTTCGAGATAGGCGAACCCGAATACCGTAACAATATAGTCAAATTTGTAAAGGACTATATAATCCCTAACGTTCAGTATCATTTATATTTTGAAGATCCAGTAATGTACGAATCATTCTGCGAAGTATAGGTAGTATCGACGTGACGTCATGTTCCTGAAAATCGGCCATTTTGTAGAAGCTAATCAAACTGACTTTTGCCACATCAACTAGAATGTCGCAGAGTTCGTGTCGTCAAAAACTAACTAACATGATGGTTGTTTGCGCGATGTATGGCTGTTCGTCCAGCTACTCTCGCATAGGAGCATGGGTTTCACTGTTCTGGCTACCCTGGAGTGATGATATCGCGTGGAGATCGAGCACAGGAGTTATCTGAGTAATGAAAATCCTCATGGCTTTCCCGGACAAATCTTAGAAATTTGCTCAACAGAAAGCTTACCAGCGACTTGAAATTTTGCAACGAACACTTGCTGCTTGAGGTAGGTTATGGGCTTCTAATGCT